>JAMKCH010019302.1:0-42344 GCA_023653785.1 Ophioderma brevispina | reverse complement strand
ACTAATTGGTAGGCAATGGAGCTCTTTAAGGAGTTGTGTGGCTGGTGTCCTTCTAATCAGAAGGTTAGCTCATGAAATGAAATATAGGAATATTTTGACTATCTTACCGTAGGTCTGGTTTTTAACCTAAATGGCGAATAAGGTCACCAGCTAGTGGCCAGCTATGGAAACTTCTATTGACCTAGGTGCCCTATTTTGTTGGATAAGTTGAAAACTAAGCCTAACAGATAAGGCAAACTATCTTATTTCAATCTTTAAGCTAAGGAAAACAATTTGCAGGCACCATATTACTGAATCAAAGCAACTTTTATCTTTGGACCCAGTACACACCAATTGACTTTTTCGCCATTTTACAGTTCTTACCCCATAACTCCGGAACTATACGCCATAGATAGTGTAAACTATCCCTTTTTGGGATCCTTGTGACCAGACAAACACCAATGGTGTGCTTTTAACACATTCAGAACATTTTTAAAAAAATTTTTGACCCCTGTATAACATGAAACCCAAGCTGGGGGCCATTAAGTGGGGTTGGCAAGTGCGCCTCAATTTTAATGGATTATCATGCTATTACTTTGTGCAAAAATTCACAATTTTATCCGGAAGCGCCACTCTTTCACTACAGTCCCCTGCTATTATAAACATTTACGGTTGAGTGACACTTTGAGATACCTTGAGCAGCCAAAAGAAACCTCTAAGCTTCAAACCCTCTACAGACAATGTAATTGTGACACGAAGAAAACAGTAGTTAATTTGAGTGACATGTTAAAAATCATGTACCTAAGCGTTTCCTTCAAAATGTACATCGCGCCCCCTATTTTTTTTTCCATCAAATTTGGTCCATTTTTTTGCCTTTTGTATTGGAAATGGTTGTAGTAAAAATAAAGCTCATGTAAGTGGCTTAAGCTTAAACACGCCGTATTTATAAGAAATTTCTTTCTTTCTTTCTATTTCTTTCTGCATTTTTTAACTAGGCGGGCTGGATCCGACTTTAATAAGCCAACAAAACAGCAAGACCAAGCACTTTAGAAGAACGCTGTGTTTTTAACAAAGAAAAACAGTAATATAAGGCGTGTGATATGGACGTAACAGCTAGCAATGGTTAAGATACAAACGTAGTGTAACCTGAAATTTTGAAAAATTTTAGGTTTTTTCTTTTTTTAAAATTCTTTAAAAAGAAGGGGAGGGGGAATGTGGATACAAGGCAAGTGGAATGAATTTGCAGTGCGCTGCGGAAACATACGTATAGATTAGGAATAAAAATCTTAAGGTGTACTCTGACACACAGTAGTAGTGAACACCTCACTAAATGCAAATATTTCAAAGTCTGACCTTGAATGAAACGTAAACACAGCGACAAGGACTATAATGGACCCCCTTACGGAAATAATCACTTCCACCGATTTGAAACAACTTGGGTGTTTATAGGTTGTAAAAAGGTGAAAGTAACTAACATTATTTTCATTGTAAGGTTTCACTTCTCTCGTTATTCCGTAACACCTTTTCACATCGGATCTATTTTACGTACATTGAAAATAATGGTGTCATATGCGTCGTATTTTGCAAATACATTATTTGTGATTTCACATACAGACTTCTAAGCCTTGTCGCCTAATTAAAGATTGCAGTTTCAGTTGGATTATAGTTTATATGGACTTTTAAAATGTTTTTCTCAAAACAGTAAAGTCTAGATGCCTTTTTATGCTCGTTTTACCGTGTAGACATGAAATGTCGCTGTAGATTTTGATTGGCGATTTTCATTATTTCAAAATATTCTTTCGTGCCAATATGTCTCTTTATGGAATTATTTAAGAATCGCCGATTTGTAAGATAATATCAGCTAATTGCTTAATGCCTTCTCATAATTATTACTCATAAGGAGCATAAGTCTGGTAACGTGTGTAATGTTGCACAACAACAGTTCCATGGGTCTGTTACCATAGATATTTTGCTATTTTAGATGTATGTTAAGCTATCCTTACAAAATTCAAATATATTGACTCTTTCGGGAGAATCAATGATAGTGCCTTTAAGCTAACTATGCACATTTATTTCCGTGGAGATGATGATGACGATGATGACAATGATGTTTTTGTATTTCTTCTCTCCGTTAACACATGAAGCACCGCACCATGATAAAAATATTTGCTCGTAACATTAAAACGCACCGTCAGAATTAATAGCAGATTTAATTTAAAAATGACATTTTCTCAAGGATATCTAGTCAACCGTAAAAAAAAAATCAAGGTGCAGGATCGCGAAATGCACCTTTAATTGGCAACTTAAAGTGCATTCACTACCTGCACGAGGATAAATATTTTTGGAAATCAATTTATGATGGCAAAACACTTCATTTTCAAAACTCCATAAATTGTTGCTGAATAAAATGCACCAGCAATCACTCAAGTTATAAACATGTGCTAAAAATACACATCTATTAATTGAAGCGCCCTTCTTACAATAAATGTGGTTTCATATCCCATCGCTCTTATTTTTCCCGAAACGAACCAATGTTCCAACTTGTACAAAATGGGTCGGCACCCCACTAGCAAAATCAATTGACGCACTTTTGGAGGGAAATAATGACAGGAGTCCCCCAGGGTTCGAATGTTATTATAATCTCGTTGACACATGTCAACCATTCGCTTCCCTGTTCTGTTTATGTAACAGAAAATTATCAACATTAAAATACAACCAACAGTAAGTTATAAATACAACAAAAATAATAGGTAGGCAAAATTTATGAATTTTACGAGATAGCAGCACTGCGAGAGCATTGACAAAGATAATACTCTCTCTTTGCTTTTTCAGATTTAAGCATGTTTGAATATTCATGAAAGTTAAATGGTTTTACATATGTTATAATACTTATCTCGCGAAGAAGAAAGTATGGTACCGGAAATGTTGTTCGGGGAGAAATATATAAGGAGCTTGTCTCTTTTTTCTTTAAAAAATCGTTATCAGATTTTCATCAGAATAGACATGAAACAGTAATCATATCTGCATACAAATCTATTATGATTCACAGGCACTGTACGGTGTGCCGTTGGTGGTTCTTCCAACAAAAGGCTTCAACATTTTTTGAGTACCTCTTCAAATTCTTATATGAATAGTTCATAACATTTTGAAAATGTCTTTGTCATTATAAATAAGTTTATTCCTTCATAAAAACAAATGCATTTGTTGCTTTCATTTTTAATTCACATTTCTTCCATTTGCGATGGTACTCATACTTTTGAAAATTATGATACCGTAATTGACATTTCATTCAATTACATTGTTACAAAGTGTCGACCAGGCAGACGGTCATATACTACAGTTTGGGATAGTGCACATATCGTCCGGATTGTATCCCTTACGTCCCTAGAGGAAATTGACTGCCAACCGGACGATCACCGCAAAAAGGGAGTAGCGTATATCTTGTTAGATCTAGTAGCACTTTGCCCCCGGAACCTATGCAGGCGTCTGCCGCAGTGATTTTTAAAAGAAATTAGGCAATAAAATGTATTTCAAGATATAAGGGCATAACGCATAAAATATCCTGCTATTTGATTTGGTGGCGGATATTACATCACATGATATAAAATTCCTACTATTCTCCGATACTTCACGGCAAGGAAAATCTATAAAAAGTGACCATTTCCCTGTGATGATGTCACGCAGGGAAATTATAACTTTTTGTATCAGTTTTTCCCCTGGCCGTCATCATATGTTTCGACTCTGTGTACTACCTGCACTCATCGGCAGATATTCCTCCGTCCTCGTATTCTTTTTAGAATGGTTGTTCTAGAGAAGAATATTTTGTCACGTTAATAACAAATATTTACCTATATTCGTGTATGTGCAAAATACTTCCCTTCGGTGACTGGATCGCGGACTATACTAACTTTCCCCAACCTTCTGGTCCCGGGAAAATAGTAGGCTCACGTTCTCCAGTCATTTTTACATACCATTAGGTATCAAAGTAATCGATACATGTAGATTTCATCACAAATGGTATCCAAGATGGCTGGAAATGGCACTTACGAAGCTTCGAAAAATCCGATCACTAATCACAAAGTACGTGTCCTGGTTTTGGTAGGTGTTTTAGGCGACCAATTGGACATCATATTGGGAGTATTTTGATGATAATTAACGACATCAACGACCCTCACGATAGCTTTACTGGGATTTTTGGAGTGATAAACTGACAACCAAGAAAAATATATCTTTAGCCTACAGCGTGAATAATAAATTGCTGAATTTACTGACTGACATTTAAGCCATATGGATGCCCATTCTGCGGATGGCATATTGATTGCGATATCAATCACTTTGGATATGTGGTGTACCTAAAATGCTATGGATGAGTTATAGTGATTTATAAAACAACAGTACAGCGCTTTGGATTATTTGGATATATATGTAGCTAATGTTTTGCCATTTTGGAGCCACCTTGAATGGTTTATTGTAATTTAATTATCAAATTATTGAAAGCTACCTTCATATGCGTTTCAATTAACATATGTGCAGCGTATTAGTATTACCAAGTCACCGATATTACGAGTCAAAAGTAGGTAATATCAGATGATTTGTTGTATTGACGGCCACATTGAATAGCTAATTTTTTTGTGCGATTTCTCGGTTACGACAATCAATTTTTTCAAGGAGGTTGTTTGACTAATTGTCTGATTTATGAATTAAGTGTTAATATTAAAAAAAAAAAAAACCCTTAATCCGCCCCCACGGCTTCATTAGAATATTAGGTTGGGTCCTAGGGACCCCCCCCCCCCCCCCACTAAAACCCCCCCCGGGGGGGCACTAAGGAAGTGAAAAACTCAAGATATTAAATCTTGGGCGATTTATTTGCCTTCGATATGTACCTAGGAGGAAATTAATTAATATTAATAAACTTAAATCAAATAAACCTTTATATGTGCTAGCATCAATGAGAATTTTGTCATGACGCTGCTCTTAACTTTGTAAGTCTATGGGAAACTAAGGTGATTTTGAAGTTTCTGAGAATTACAAGATAGGTTAGAAAGTTGGCCTATATTTTGCCAACCGATTATTTAATTGGGTATTCTAGAGTAGTCGATCAGTAAAGTAGATATAATGAATTATTTTGGTTCAAACCCTTATTGGAGCGGCATGAGGATGACAGAAATGTGCGAACCACTCTTTTCGGAGAGTGACAATTTCAATTGGCAATAGGTCATAGGTTCAAAGTTGGATTTTCAATTTTTATTGGGGTATGTGGTTCTTACAGACCCCCATTGACTGTGTTAGTGTCATGATCAAACTCCCACGAGAAAGTGGTTATCTAAGTTGGGTCACTACGGAACCCCCCCCACCCCCTGGGCTTAACGGAAGTTTTTTTGTTAGCTTGGGCCCATAAGTGTTAATGAATTCATATTTTAGGTGGATACACAATGAGTGTTTTGACTGCGACGCGGCAAAAAAACAAAAAAAAACAAAACAATCTCTCTCTTTTTTTAGTAATTACAGATGTGTTTTTAGTGTTTTTGGTAGCCCCATTTTGAATTTTTGCGTTTCTTAAAAAAATGCTCAAGGTGTTTTCGCTATGGCCCATAAATCGGATTCAGAATTAGCAGTAAAAAAAACTGCGTATAGTTTCTACAAATCCGTTGTGATTGAATGAAAAACAGTATCTATATAAAAAATAACGAGCGGCGCCTCAATGGACCCTACGTTCTGGTGGAGTCACATGGTCTGAGCCTGCGCTACTTTAATCACGTATATGACAACTTAGACATTTTGTAGTAATGAGCAATACCACATGTCAAAATGTCAAATACGAGAAAAAAATGACAGCGTTTTGAATCACAAACTCAATTCATATGCCTTTTGGTACCTGCTCATCGCGAATTGTAAAAACTGGGGGATTTGACATTTTTTATGGCACCCGAAGTAAATCAAGAATAACAACACACCTTATAGCACGTGCTGTAAACATATTGCGGAATCATACCATGTGGGTATGTGCATTCTCGGGTTCAACGGAATAAAGCGTAATCATAATCATGTACGATCTCGCTTAAGTCGTTGCGCAAAAATGCCCGTAGATATCTAGATGGCAAACGATACCCAAATGTTAGTTACTGCCACTTCATCATGTGTAATTTAAGTTGACAAAGGGGTTGTATTTATGGCCCACTGACATCATATGATTAAAACAAATAAACCATTTGGTACCGACTTGGTAAAATTCTCCTTCTAAAGCTAGCGTGAACGAAATTAATATAAATGCTTATTTTTGTGTTGTAACAAAAAGTCAACATATGTATGCAGCCAACATTTATTGTTATGAAGTACCGTGTATTGTTATTTGGTACTTGCCTTGTGTCAAATCGGTGCAAACAATATGTTAACATATACAGGCTCATAATTTTACCATAATATTTCACACTTCACTTAATTAAGGCTGCTTGCAACGCAGAGATTTTACAATGTGCCATCTGATGACAGAATTAGCCAACATGTCTTCTTCAAACCAACAACAAAGGACCTGGCAGGAAAAGCAGGAGAAGCGCCTAAGTTTTGAAAACTGCCGTTATCATGGTACCCATTTTTACAAAGCATATTTTAATGTGAAGTTTTCTGATTCGAACTTTGAAAAAAACACGAAATGCTTCATATTTGAAGGTGGTTTAATGGTAATTTTAGAGGAATTTTAAGTTGTAAGGCCTAAAAGGGCAATTCCCTCCCCACCCCCCCCCCCCCAAGAAAGGGAAGAGACTTATTATGCTGATGGTATTGATCATTAGCCAACTGCAGAGTTCGTGTCCACTGTAAACGGGCTTCGACCTTTTGCCCACCCAACCGAATCATTGTGACATGAATCCAATGAATCCATTCATAAGTTGATCGATATGTAAATGATTTCCACTTCACGGGGCACCGGCCCATCCAAATCACTGATCAAGACATGATATGCGATGATGTGTTACCCACACACTGTGTTACCTATGAAAATTGCGCTGGTGAGTAGGCCTGTTTTAACATGTTGGAAAGACCTGTTAGAATTAGGAATGGTCGTTTCGGATATTTTCAGAGTACCGTCTTATAAACAAAATTACACCAGGACTCTTATAGAAAATAAGATTATCTTGGGTGTCAGCTTCTACGAAGAGTTATAGGTTCTAACCGTTTGTCCATGGCGCTTTCTTGAATCTGCACAGAAATAACTGGTGATTTTTGCCATAGACGTTAGCATTTTATCCCCCCTACCAAATCCCACTCTGTTATAAATTAATCATTTTCGGATTTTTATGAATGTTCTCATCAAATAAAATTTCAATATGTTATTGATGATAATTATATTCTACAATTAGAGATTCTACCAAGAAAATCCCATGAGCACTTTCCTCGCAACGACGTGAGTTTTCTCATGCTCATGCCGTTTAAGCACAGAGTAGTAGTACGCGCTGCGTGACAGTTCATGGCTATTGAATGCACTGTGTGCAAGTATAGTGAATAGGGAAATTGGACAGTAACTGCAAGATGCTAATATACCATCTGCCCCCCCGTCGCTAAGTGGCTTCCACGCTTCTGGGGGAAGGGTTCTTTAAACAATTCTCCATAGAGGGTTTGTTTAAAATAGAAAAGAAGAGCATAAACATTCAATCATTCATGTTTGACCTCCCAATCACTATGAGGCAAGAAATGCTAACACCGAGGAGTGAGTTGGATGGCACCTGTTAACAACAGCTGACCATGCATGTTCGGGGTATCATAAATCAATGACTAAGAATGAGGGTTTGTATTTGCTAAATCAAAGTGGTGAATGAAAAATATTGAACTGCTCCATGGGAATGAGGTTTTATAAGCTCATAGTGAATATTATTCCAAATAATAATAGTTTGTGCTTACTCTCCAGAAAAAAAAGTTACACTGTATACCAGAACTCACCTTGTATTGTTATTCATGAACAAAATTTGCACAGCCTATTATAGTAGGATTTTCAACCAGCGTGTCACCAGAGAAAAAAATTTTGGACAGCGTCGATTAGTTGGGGTAGGAGGCACAATGTTAAAAAATGTCTTAAATAACGGAGTTTTGACTGTTAGCCGGACTCAAAAGTGCACATAATTGTATAAAAGGGACTCGAAACATGCAAATGAATGTAAAAAAAAACGTGGATTTAACTGTGTGAGGCCCGCTCCCAGTGAAGTCAAAAACGCTGTCCTGTTATTTAATGAAATTTAAACGTGCAGAAAAAGGAAAATCATGTTTCATGAAGAAACTAAGATAATCAGGGGTTCGTCCGCGAAATCCGTCGTAAACTCTACGTGCATACTATGTCATGCATGAGTGGATCAACTTATCAAAGGCAATGTCGTAAATAATAGTATGAAAAGGTAGATAGGACATTTACGAATGGTTAGTTATACACGTAGGGTTGGTTACGCATGTGGTTCGCGAAAACGGACCCACTGCCATTAAAGTTGTGGACATCAATTTTACACCGAGGAGTGCATAGACTTTGTGTTTCTTTCTTATCCAAAAACACGGGCGCTCAAAGTCAGTAATTTCAGATTTTCACCTGGTACATTGAATACCATGAAGCAAATTCTCATTAGGTCCGACATGTTTTGCGCTTACGTTTTGACTTGAATGCTTTTCATTACGCATTATTTTAATTGATTCTTCTCTGCTATCGGACTCATGTTTCAATAGTTTAGAGTGGAAGTTTATATTTCCACCCACTGCACATGCCCCTTATTCAATGCCCATACCTTCGGAAAAGTGATAAGGTGACACGATGGGTGAATATAGTATATGTAATAAGTCCTACAGATTTTCCCTGAGTGTTGAACCATAGCCAAATGAACACTTCTGTTATAGTAACTATGATCATCAATGAAAGACCGGTGCCATAGTATAATGAATATAATCTCAAGTGGATTTTGAAGTAGTAGTCCAAGTAGTTGAATTATTTAATTTGTGGGGTTTAATTTGCTACTTAGAACGCAAACCCCTGACCTAACATTTTTTTTTAAAGTTTTTAGCTTGCTATGGCAATTTTTAAGGAAGCAACAAATATCTATGGAAACCGAGTCTTATGTTCACGCCCCATATCGCAAAATGACAATCATCAGCCTAGTTACAACTTTGAGGGCGCTTCTCTCCTGCTTATTCTGCCAGGTCCTTGATATTCTACCTATTGCAATACAAAATTTTTTTTCCTAACCTATATTTTATATTAAAACGTAAGCAATTCAGGATTGCCATGGTTTTCACTTTTAGCCACTTGTTAATCCAAATACCAATTCATAAATGGGTCTGTTGTTTTATGTATTTACTCGATATATCTACATATGGAGACCGAGAAATGTCGCGGTGGATTTCCATTTAGGTAAAAAATAAACAATACAGACTATAGGCCTATTTCGTATTTACAGCTATTATTTTGTTAATATTATTGCAAAAGTAAACATTTTCAAAATTAATAATTTTGGCATTATGAGCAAAAGTGTTGTAATTCCTGTCCGATTACGGACAAAGTGACTTCTAATGACGCCTGGATGACATTGAACTTCACACTCATCTTAATAAGACCCCACAAAAGGTTACCGCAGCATGTCTAAATAACTCCGTAAGTTTACAAAACCTATTGAGCTATGCACTAAAACATAAAATGATATCACTAGCCCGTTTTACTCGGCAATGCTCAATTGTGATCAATATCGCCCAACACATGTCCATTTTACAAAAATGTTCTAGTGTCAAAGTTGCAGCCACCGAAGACATTATTACAAAGTTACAATCACATCCATGCATTAAGGAAAATGACCACATTTCACACATCAAATTCTTCACTGAGAATGAATTTTTTCCTCATCTGAGGCAAAAACCCTGTCCATAACTGATAATTGTACATTTACAAATTGTAATCTACTCCTATTAATTTTAGGGCTTGATTGAATCAGAAAAATTGGGTGGTACACCATATCACCCAATGTACGGTAAAGATCCGTTTAAAAAAACCGGGAAGAATGCGGCTTTCCCTGAATGGCATCAGTATGGCAACCTTTTATGGCAACTTTTAAAAAGGGAGGCATATTGATGCATGGGGGGAAGAAGGGTATCAAATTTTTACGGAATAAAACGAACTATTGATATCATTTCAATTATTCCGTGCAAAGACCACTTGTTTTACTTATGTGGGATTTAGTACATGGCGGCTTACTTTTTGGGGGTAACCATATCTCCAGAGCAATGGGAAAGAAAAATGTTGAGAGAAACGATAGACAATGCCGGTACTTGCCTGTGCTAAAATCTGTTCATGAACTTTTACACGCCTGTCTTGAGGTATCTACCCTTTGCAAACCAAATTAAAATTCTAAATAAAACAAAACCTTGAACAGTTTCACCTTGTCCTCGTCAACACCAAACGACCCCCCCTTTAAAATTGATGACCTCTGACCTTCACTTTCTCACAACTTGGAGATTACTAGAGGGCAGGTTGTTAAAATCAAATCATGACTTATTACATGGGCCCTTCGTGTCGTAACGATGTTGTATGCACTCCCGTTTGCCCTCTACGATCGTGTTGTCCGAACTGATGAAGAAAGAGGTTCAGAATTCATTTGACCATGAACGAAGTGTAGGATTCACAATTTGTGTTTGAAAAAGTAACTCTACGTAGAAGGAATATAGACAATGATGCTCAAAATCCTAGTATTCACATAAAGGTTAAGTAAGCTTCAAATTTGAGAGATTTGGGAAGAGCAGAGAAAAAATAGATGGAACGAACGGTATGAGATTTATGGGTATTGTCACAGGTTTAGGCAGAATATGGCCCTAAAAAATATTCAACATGTTAGTAAAAAGCTTGAAAATATGTTGCAAATGTTGTAATGTTTTTTTGGATCATTTACATTGTATATTCTCAATTGCTGTCGGAATTGGAAAAAATATCCCTTCGGTACAATTGAATAAACAAGTCTATTTTTAGTAAAACGAGTGTCAATGATAAGTTAATATATCTGACAAGTAAAACAATGGTTTAACCGTAGGTGTTATTGATTTGAAACTCAAATGTTTTAATCAAGTAAACCACACTCATTAATAAAGTCATTGAATTGCGCGTTTTAAAATATTTGATTTTCATTCATGCGTCCATAGAATATAAAAATACATTTGCCTCAATAAAACCATAATAATGGAATGAACATTCTGCAGAGTGTCAAAACCGCAAATTAATAGTTAAATAAATATATCTGTAATATAAGATCCATTCCGGTATTTGCGGTTGAATTAATAGATTTTTTCAGAAGGCTCGGTTTGATATTGCTCAATAAGATCCTTTTCGCGGAGGTAAATTATGTTGAATGGACTTTTGTTTTCCTTCCCATCATCCAGCATGGAATAATACAATACATGCACCTGTTCACCTGGATTTGTCAGAGATTTTCTGCAGGTAATTCTTTTTAATATATTTTTTCTGCTTGATTGGGTTGTTCTGGTGGGGCAGTCTGGAACCTTTTGGAACCTCCCGTGAAGCGCCTATGGGAATCTGTGGTCACGGAAGGTAAATTATGTTGAATGGGCTTTGTTTTGCCCCTCCAAATCACACAACATGAACTACCAAAGAGGTTCTACTAGATAGAGAGGCAAAACGTTACGTAACTCTTTAGAATTCATCGTCTCGCATGTTTTGCCGACACAAAGAAAACCTAGAAAGCAATGGCTGCCTCCGCTTCTTCCACCATACTGTGGGTTCTGCTTTGCATATACACTACTCGGTAGTGAACAAATGATGTATGTGTTAAGGTGGCCAGGTGACTATAGTGCACCTGGAGGATCATTGTGCTCAGATACTCTTTTGCCTCATAATGCATGCGCGCTTAGAGGTGAAAAGATGTATTCATTGAGGCGTTTTATTTAAATCAGACGACTGACGTGTCCTTTCATTCGTTGCGTGGTGGCATTGGGTAGGACAAAATTTACCACCCAATAGCACCACACATCCACCCTGATAATTTTGCCGGATTGTTTGTATCGATTGACATTATGTGTGTATACAAGATACAAGCACCCAAACTAATAATTATTCCGTGCAATATCAAAATGTCAAGCGCCCAGCACGGACGATTGTTTTTGGAATGGGCTTTTTCACCCCCCCTGAACAAACAGTAATACACTGTTTCAACCAGACCATTTAGATTATTTCTGATTTCTGCAGTTGATTCTTTTGTAATTTGTTTGCAGCTTGGGTTGTTTGGAGAGGCAGGTCTGTCCGAGTTGACCTCATGTGCAAGTATTTCATATTCGATTATATTTAAAGTTTTGACTTCTTGCAAGTACCGCTCATTTGTTTATAGAGATAAATATAACTGGTTTAAAATGCCTTTTCTAATTTATTTCACATTGATGTTTTTCGTGTTACGAGCAAAGATCTTTATTCAGTTTTTTCGTATTTTCTGTAGCAACGGCTTTAAAGGTGGGTTTTTAAAATTTGACTTTCGAAAATTGGCTTTGAAAAATTTGCATCCACGTAACGCAATCCACTGTCTCTATATGTAAAAAGTACAGCGGTCCCCGGACCGCAAGTGTCGTCTGGCCGTCGCGGGTTGTGACTGGGGCTAAAGTAACATGAGGTCAACTAAGTCACCACATGTCACCCCTCATGATATTGATAATGTACTAGCATGCATTTTGTATACCAGTATTATTTATTAGAATGCTGCAGCTTTAGAGCCAACTTCAAATACATACACTACTTGTTTTTGCACGCTGGTGTAAACGCATAATGCATAAGCTGCATAAGCTGCATAATCTGCATAAGCATTCATAGGGCATAATCTGCTCAGTTCATAACAGTAAAGTGCATATCTGCATAGTGCATAAACTCCATAAGTGCATAAGCTGCATAAGTGCATAATCACATAAAGTGGCATAATCTGCATAAGTGCATAATCTCTGCATAAGCGCATAAGCTCATAATCTGCATAAGTGCATAGGCTGTAAGTGCATAATCTGCCTAATTGCATAAGCTGCATATTGCAAAGCTTTCATAAGCTGTCATTGCTAAGCTGCAATCACTATGGATATTGCATAAGTTGCATAGCTGCATACTTAAGCAGAACTTTTAATAAAGTGGACACTTTGGAGGGTTTTCTGGACTTAATAATTTGGTTTACAAAGGTTGTAACAATGTTTGTGGACTTTTGCCCCATGCTGATCATCTTATACCCGGAACAAACTTGGTTCCAGGTGTTTTCGGCTCCTTTGTATTTCAATGGTTTGATGATCATAACCAGACCCTGATTGGTTTTTTTTTGTTGGTTAATATGGGGTCAAAATAATATTTTTAAACAAAAACCCAGGACCACCCAGAAAGCATTCGGGAACCTTCCAAAGTGTACCACGTATTTTATCCATTCCAACCAAGTAGCTGAATCGGGATCCAGGCAATTCCATCAACCGCTGAAACACAAAATAGCCATTCAGCAATGCGCAATGCCATTGAAATAACCAATGGAACTAAAACTCTGGGAACCACCAGAACAAACTGGAACCATCAAATTGGGCCACTTTGTTTTATATATGGCCACCTATGTCTTCTTATGCAGATAATGCAGTTATTCAATTATTCACCTTATGCAGCTTTTTGCAATTATGCAGCTTTTGGAATTATGCAGCTTTTGCCATTATGCAGCTTATGCAATTATGCCCTTATGCACTTATACTGCAAATGTTCTTGCACTTATGCATCTCATGCACTTATGCAGATTATTCACTTATGCAGATTATGCAAATTATGCCAAAAAAAACTAATTTCTTAAATTCAAAAATAAAATAATTATGCAGATTATGCAGCTTAGGCAATTATGCGTTTTACAACCACCGGTTATAGGCACGCCTAGAGGCGGACATAACACTTAGAGTCTAACACAACCGCGTCCGATTGGACAAAACCGCGGTGAGTTTGTACCAACCGCATCGGAGTTTGCAACACAAACACGAGCGGTTGTATCACGAGCCAGAGTTTTATTTTATTTTTATATTTATTTTTTACTGATTCATCTATTTTTATTTATGTTTATTCATTTATTTATTTTTTATTAATTATATATTTATTTTTATATTTCGTTATTATGATATTATTATTCTATTTTTACTCATTTATTTATTTATTTTTATTAGATATTTGTATTAATTTATTCATTTATTTGTATTCGATTTAATTTATATTTTTATTTATTTGTTCATTTATTTACTGTTGAGTTCTTTCGGTAAAGCGAAACTGAAAAGGATTTTTATTCCCGGTTGGTTTGTGATTAGGAATATAAAGTACTTATAAGTGCTTTTCAAACAAAAAGTTTTTTTTATTTCAAAGGGAAAGCGGCTGAATGAGCGACGTCCTACTTTCACCCAGACAACATAGCATTACAAGCCATTTGCTATTCCGGTATACATCAAAGCGATCACAGGTGCAAAAAAACTTAATCGGTTGCTCGCCATTGTGCACTGTTTTCTAACAAAAAAAGCACACTGAAAGTTAAATATTCATGTGTATATCGTTCCGATGAAAATGGGTTTGGATAAGAAAGATTGGAATTTACTGCCATTTCAGAATTGAAAATGAGAAGAAAAAGAAGATGTCCATGTTTACTTAGGATAAATATTTGTCTCTTAGAAAATAAAGAAATACCAACCCCTAAAAGATGCATGCACCCCTGAAAAAAATGATAAGTAGTGATGGTTGGAACCATACTGAACTGGTCAATAATCCTAATTTTGGGTCCGAACCGGGCAGGAATTGCCCTATTAACTTCAATAATACACCAGTTAGATAGGTACTGCGAGAAACGAAAGTGCACATTTGTATTGCTAGTGTCAGAAATGTCGTTATAACTGACCAGAATTACACAAAATATTGGCAATAATTAGGTCAGCCACTTTGGAGAGCTGCTTCGATTGAAACGAAGATAGGCGGACGACGAGTCTGGCGACGAGAAGACATAGGCAACCAGACAGAAAGAAGAGTGCAAATACAAGTGAATGAAGGAAAGGACAGTTAAAGAAAAAGTACGACCATAGAAATTAATTGCGAGAAAGATTTTTATATTGGTAAATGAACAACGTCTCCCCCACTTCCTGTTGTGTAAGAATCTTGCTAGGGATACCCACGAAAATCATTTCCGGTTATTATTGTAATTTTATTGAATCCACAGAGGCACATTGCACACAAAATGTCATTTTTTTAATTTTTTTAATTTTTTTAATAAATAAGTAAAAATGAAAAAAACAGACAAATCCATTGGTGTACATTTACATACACTTTGACTTGATTTCAATTTAACCCGGTACTGACGCCCCCTTTTGTTCTAACAAGATATCCCACAGTCCTCAGAGGTTTAGACCAAAATTCAACATTCTCAAACAATAGAAAACATTTTCAAAGCTTCTTATCCAACTTTCGAGAAGGGGATTTATGACTACCACAAAAATACGAGAGTTGGTTTCTACCACTACGCTGTGTCCTCCACAAAATGCAATCCTCTTAGCTTGTGCTTTAATTTCAAATTTATTTTAGAAATTTAAAAATTGCATTTATTTCTTAAAGTCTATTCTTTTCCTTTATATCATACTGTTCAAATTTTATCTGATTGCTTCATTGGTTTTGAGAACAAGCGATTTTTTTTTTATTCTAAGTGCACTGGCGATTTAGCCATTCCAATTTAGAACTACTGAATACACAATAAAAGCATGCTTAAATACGTAGATGCTTGCTTTTATTTCTCTTCCCCGGTCTCTTTCTTTATCCTTACGCTTTATTTTGGTTCAATTAACTCAGTCTAAACTTGTCAACTAAATTCAACATTTAAAGACAACCCTCTTTGAAATGGAAATGTCCTCTTTTCACATGACAATCTGTCACAGTGTTTTGATGTAACTCAAGTTTGATCAATGGTCCATACCAGAAGCCCAAACTATGAAGTCGTCAACATCCATTAATTGCATTTATTCCCTCCTTTGCAATTTACATTCACAAACAGGACTTGTACGGAAACGCCCTGTACAGACGATAAAAGACCGTGGATAAACAATACCAACAATAAAGTTATTAATTTTAATTTTGAAAAAGAAAAAAAAGACAGGGTTTTTTGTAGTGAAAGACCTTTTATTCAATTTTTTTTTCCAATGTAACCTGCTTCAACGATCTGATGCAAACTTGAATGGTAATGTTATATCCCAGATTTTGTGATTAAAAATTTATTTTCTCAATTTTATTTGAGAAAAAGATTTCTCACGGGAAAAGTACTTGTTTGAAAAAACAAAAGAGAGCAGTATTCCAAAGTGCTATATTAGACCACACCTGTTATTTACAACTAGATAGATTGGACAATCGTGGGGAATGTGAATTCCCCACGATGTAAACTAGAACTGAGTCAACTTGTTTATGCTTTGTATCAAAACCTGTTGCAACAAGGACTGAGGCCGGCAGTTGTAACCAGGAAGCTGTACAGTATAGTTATAACTATTTTTTTAATGCCAGGATTTATAAATATTTCTGGATGCCACCGGAGCTTGATAGCGGAACTGGTCTGCTGTAGTCTTTTAAGCCAGATCGAAGAGCTTCAGTTTTTTGTTGGAATAAAAAAGAGGATTCCCGTTTGTTGGTCCTAAATGAATGAACATTATGCAGACTGATGGTGGTAAATCCCTAGGTCATTTTTCTTACTTTGTGGAATATTAGTGTCGTCGAGGGACTTTTAACCTTGGGTCGTCGTAAACTGCGGGACCCGTTACCTTCAGGAGACTGAGAAGATCCAATGGATATTAACTGAGGATATAGAAGTGTGACTTTGCATACTGTCATTTTGAGTCTCGCTGTGAGGACTTTTCATCGTGAACTGCCAACATAGGACACTAGAATACTTGAAATATTAAGTATCTTAGTTTATAAATCAGTAAAGTTGTTTACGTAATTATGTTTTGGACATACCAAATCCTTGAACCAATCTGATAATCGTTAAATCTGTTATATTATAAATTCAGATCACTTGTGCACGGGCTCATTTGTTTGTGTTTGAAAAAGGTTATTTCTGACCTTTTACTCCCTAGAGGTCATAACAGTGCTATGAGGTAGCGTTGCAAATAGCCTTTGTTTCAAAACCTTGACCCGCATCAGATAAAAATTGATCAAGATATACTAAAAGAGTTCACTATTCAGATTCTTTTATACAATTTGAATTATCTCAATCTTTTGAAATTATAGCACCATTACAAGCATTGCATTTTTGGGACACTCTGTGTAGGCATAGATGTTGCTAAAAAGGAAACAGATGCTCGGATAAGGGCAAGGTGTAATGTTTATCGAAACTAAAAATGTCTAAATTATAAAACAGTTCTACAAGTGTTCTCACATCTAATATGTGCACATTTTCTTGCAAATTAATGAAATGTCCATCTCAATATATCCATGAATATCATTTGACCACGATGTATACCATGATTCATTGACTCAAACAACCTTGGCCGATATTTTCATCATCTAGTCGTAAGGAAATAGTTCAAAACATTCAAATAAAATAACCGTTTGTACCAAAAACTAATTGCAACAGAACCATTTTGGTTTGTTTACTTAGAAATGAATGAAGAATAACATATCAAAAGATACGTAATGCATTTACAGTGGAGTTTGTACAGGAAAATATGAAGTGGTATAATTGAAATTCAAAACTATACCAACATTTTGGGACATACCTAAGGATTAAAAATGTTTAGTGCCCCCTCTGTGGGTTATTTTAAATAGTTATAGGGCAATAAAGGTTCAGGTCATCCTGGGGTACATTTCAGGAATGCTCCGATTCTTTTTCAAAATGGTCCCAATTCTTCACATAGTCCCAAAGGGCCAGAAAATATAATAACTTAACCTCATTTTCACACACACATTGCTCACGTAATTAGCGTAAAAATGTAACCCTGGTCACATATCCTATGGGGTCATTAATATTTTTATTAATATGGGGTCATTAATATCTAATGTACATACTAACTGTCAAATTCAAACAATTATGCATTTTCGTTTATAGGGGTATGACCTACAAACATTCGCAGAAATCGTAGCACACTGAAAGAAGTACCCCAGGATGACCTTGAACCGTCAGACCTATAACCTGAACTAATGCCCGTGCATATGGCAACTCTACCCTTTTTTAATCAACTTGACGCAGATAATAGGGGTTTTCAAAACATTAGAACTGATTTACATTTGACCCCTTCACACCATGTCCCCCCCCCCCAATTGTTTATCATGTTCCCCATTATTCCTGTGCAATTTAGAACGGAAGATATTTTTTTAGTCTAAACTTTCCTTGCACTAAAACGAATGTGAACAAACGAAACGCTTTAACTGAAATAACAGTTGTTTGGGCAGACTGTGACCTAACGTTTTTGTGCAGAACTAACCCGTACTTGCCGCGTAAACCCATGTCTATGCAATTTAACCGTACCGCGTTATATTAGCAGAAAATCGAAATTATTGTATCGATCTGTACCGGGGGACCTGTATGAAGCCATGTAACCAGTGCCGAAAAGCATATTTTTTTAAAATAATCTCAGCAATGTATGTTTGGCTAGTACCCATCACCTTTTTTTTCTCCTAAATAAACTTGGTAATTGAATAGAATGAGGTTCCACACATAATTCATAGGATCCATGGTTCTGCACCCAGAATGTTAGGTCCCCAGCTTGCCCAGCAACATTGCCTGACGACTTTTGTTCATCTTTGTTGACTTTTTGATAATGATGAAATATAGGGGGAAAGTTATTGACCTCACAGTAGAAGATCGATTTATTTTATTTGTGCACGAGGACAGCTGAATCTAAATCAGGGCGGTGATTACATCCGAACGCTTTCAACTCACGAACAATAACAATGGCTTCGGCAATTCCAGATTTAAAAAAATCTGAAGTGCTTTGTCCTCTGCATTGTGCTCCAGCAGAGTGCCCTGTTTTAATAGTTTATGAATCATAGTGTGCAATCCGCTTGTAATTATATTTTCTTCAGGGATATATTAATTATTGGCAAGAAACTGCACATAGTAGACGGAACACATGTAGAATGATTTTTTAAATTTTAGTAAGTAAAATTTTATTAGCCGATAAACTTACACCTTCTGCGTTATCCGAGCATCTTTTTTCTTTTGGCACATCTATGCTACACAGTGTGTCCCAAAAAAGTGCAATCCTTGTAGTTGAAAAATTCAGATGTCGTTTAAATTATTTTTAAAAAAAGATTGTGCACATACTCACGTGAGAACACACTAGACTATTTTTTATATAATTTCAGAAATTATTTATTGTTGCGTCAACCTTGTACATGCTACGATATCTGTCCGCTGATCTACTACAGAGATAATGGAACGAAAGTAGATGCGGGAACGAAATTTAAACAGAAGTCCAAGACTTGTTCTGATTTTCATAATACGGTGTTGTTGCACTTTCTCTTCTTTTTTTGCTTGCATGTCAATTGCAGCTCAACCACACATCTTGTGGAAAAGCTTAATAAAGGGATAGCATGGTAGCATCATCTCTAACCTGAAGAATTGACATAGTCGTGAACTGAATTTACCTCGGAATAATCGAGTTTGGATGTCTGTTAAATCATACCAGAAGAAATACGCAATAACTCGCGATGCATATCCACGCAACCTCCCTTGAGTTAAATCCTGTCCCTTACTATAGCAGAATATTCGGGCATTATTTCATTTATTTGTTCTTTTGTCGGTTTAATACCTAATCGTCTGCATATTTTCTTGCAGTATTCAGTGTTTGCTCAAACGGTAATCTAAATTATTCAATTGTGAAGAAACCATGTTTGCATCTGTCAAGTACCGCAACAGTAAACAAAGGTTTTCATTTCGTTACTGCACACGTGATTGTATACTGATATGATCCAAAAAATATTTACCCTACTGTACGATGAATGACGATAAACATCCCCGCCTCAAAAATATATTGTCCAAAACTAATGTCACGTACATTGCCCGTAAGTTGTAGTGTGTGCTCATTAAATGACTTCAACTGAATTTAACTGTAGTATGGTTGATATTCCTTGTATCCCTGATTGCTGTAAATACTTAGTATACCTTAAGCTGATTAATTCGTGTCGATTACGCTTGCACACGGCTGAGCTGTTTAGTGTATGGTCATTGTTCTATTGCATTATTTATGTGTCGTGGATATATAAGAAGGAAAATATGTAAAATCGGTGCGGTTTTACTATAGTAGTACAGGAATAGATATGTAACTAGATTGCACACCACACCTACACACAACACACACACACACACACACACAACACCTACACACACCACACATGAGAGTAAAAAGTAAACAAAAACTCTTTCCGTTGAGGAAAAACTTAGGCAAAGTTTGAAGAAACTAATAAGTGGATTTTTCACCCTAAATAGTAGAAGAGTGTTGCATCGAAATTTGTATCGTCGTCGTCCATCATCATAGTCATTCAAACATCATCGTCATCGTCATCTTCATTTCATCCTCATCATCATATTCGTCATTATTCATCGTCATCGTCATCTCGTCATCATCTCATCATCGTCGTCGTCGTCGTCGTCGTATGTGCACAGGGTTGAATAAATCATAAATTACTGGCTCAGCCCATAATATAGATCAAGTTCAATGTATTTTCAGTTATCACGCCGTTTAATTATAAACGGTTTCGTAGGCAAAAGATTTGAGATATGAGTAACCGAATTATTACATACGTTGATTTTCATTTAACTCCATGTTACTCTATAACTTTGTTATTTCCTGATTTGTTTAGGATAATCCCTACGATTAACTCTCCAACATATTAAAAAGCTTATGCATTCAAACATTCCAATGGAAACGAGATTTTTTTTTCCCAAAAATCCGGACTTATAATACTGAATTGTTATTATTCGCTGATCGTTTATTTTGCCAGATCGGATTACAAGACCCCTCACGGTCCTAAATGAACTGAATATTTGACATATCTGCAGACCTGCTGCTGAGAGATTTGGTGTTCCTATAACGACCTGGGATTGTTAATATGAAACACGTATTTCTGAAGTACTACTAAGGCAAAGAAGGCCGTAAGCCATTTGCGTGTTCTTTTTATGACTCTTTAATTCAAAATTCATATCTATTTCCGCTGCACATTTTAGTATTCTAGTCAAAAATGTAAATCGTTGTTATGGTTACGTCTTACCGTAGTTTAGATTTGTTCATTAATGTATCAAATGTTTTTTAAAATATGGTTTCCATTTTGGGGTTTATAAAAACTTATAAAAGGTTTGTACGGGGTAATATAAAATAGGTTAATTGTAAATAACATTTATTCAACATTTTCTTATATCAGTAAGATTAAAGAAAGGTATGTTTCTATCTACAGTATAGGTTATAGATACTCAACGTTGGCGGTCATCTGAATCTGAAATCTGGTAATCCTGGGGTAAATGTTTCGGATTGTGCAGATTCTTTTCAAAAAATGGTCTCACATTTTCAGGTAGGCATAGAGGGTAGGGGAATATAGTACTTGCCACTCCTATGATTTAACATAATTAAAGGTCACAAGGTAACAATGGTCACAGGACTATGTGTGTCCAATAATCTTCAATCTACAGATTGAAGTAGGGCAAGCATATTCTTATAACATGACCGTAAAACAGTCTGTGATAGTGTCTCAAATCGACCACTCTAAAGGAAATTAACTCTTAAAACCCATACGGAATAAAGCGCATTCATCTATGTACATCTCGCTAAAGTCGTTGAGCACACTGGTAAATATTTAGATTGCACTGATACCCAAATACGCTATTTACACTACTGCAGCCTTATGTGGCATTCATTTTGGCATGACTTTACTTATATCGATTAAGTTGACACAGGGATTTGTGTTCCTGGCTACTTAGTCATCTCCATTAGAACAACACATAAAAGGGTACCGACCGTTGGCTTGAACTTGTATTTATCTAAACCCAGCGTGGGCGAAATATAAACGTATTTTCATGTAATAAAAGGTCAACATTATTTGTTATGAAGTCAACATTATTGTTATGAAGTTCCTTTGTGACGTTTACTGCTACTTGCTTGTTGTCAGTCTGTGCAACAATATTTTATATATGTAATTATTTTACCATTATATGCCAAATTTCACTTAAACAGTGCAACAACGAGAGATTTTCACATTAAGTTGTCCCTTTAAAAAGTTGAAAGTCCTCATCTGATAGAATAGGCTTTAAAGTCTTCTTCGAAAACAACAATTTTAACTTTCACACTCTTTTAATATGCTCCCTAACCTACTCAGCATGTACCAATTACCACCCCCTAATCATGTTTTGAGAGCAAATTTGGGTGAAAATATCGGGAATCCAAAACATGATATGATAAATTGGATGATTTAACAACGAGCCCAATAGTAATTGGTTCTCGCTATGAGTTTTAAAAATTAAATATTGGGCTTCGATTCGACTGCGTCGCGCCCAATATTTTTGCAACTCATAGTTCCACCAATTAATTTGGGCTTAATCGTCCAATTTTATATCAAATCAATTATGCGACATGGGGGGGAAGAAACATTTAAAATTGTTTGGTAGACGATAGATAGGATCGGTACTGCTGGCTAAAAATGGTTGATGACTTGTACACATGCCTTTGAGGTATGTATATACTTCCTGCAAAACAAATTGTTTTCTAAACAAAAAACTTGACATTTCCATTTGTCCTCGTCAACAAACCCCTTTAAAATTGATGACCTCTGACCTGTCTACTTCCTAGTAAATCGAGACTACTTGAGGGGCAGCCGTTACATATACATGATTATACTTGGGCCCCTCGGTCTGTAAAGAGGAGTTTGGATGCCCTTTCTCCATTTCTGGCGCTCGATGGTGGTCCGAACTGATGAATAGGTTCAGCTTCATCTTGACCAAGTGTTAGGATATCGATTTGTGTTTGAAAAATTAAGTTTTAGCTGAATGGGGAACTCAAGGCTTTCCAAAGTATGCTATATCCCCAAATATTCTTGCAAATTCAGAGAAAGGGATGGGGGGGACAGGGATAGAGATTTATGGGTATGTTACCAAGGTTTAGGACAGTAAAGAGTAGGTAAATCAAACATTTAGCAAAAAAATTGTAGACAATTGTTGTTAATATTTTAAAATAAT
This sequence comes from Ophioderma brevispina, assembly GCA_023653785.1. Lineage (NCBI taxonomy): Eukaryota > Metazoa > Echinodermata > Ophiuroidea > Amphilepidida > Ophiodermatidae > Ophioderma > Ophioderma brevispina. The sequence goes on along the minus strand of JAMKCH010019302.1, from coordinate 19,176 downwards.
TTTCACATTGCGACTGGTAGGAAATTGAAGGTAGGAATGTGAAAACAAAAAATTAACGCGGTTTTTGTAATTGAATGAAACAGGTTTTTTTATATAAAACGAGTGCAAATTACGTTTCATGTAGGTGTTAGACTGAAATCAAATGGTTATTGAGTAACCACAACATAATTAAATCATTGAAATTGTGCGTTTTCAAAATCATTTAAATTTTCCATTATGGCTCCATTGAACTAAATCTATTTGCATCAATAAAAACACATTGAAATAATAGAATGAACCTTAGTTATTTAATATGTGGCATGATCAAGCGCAATGAGTTGAGTTCGCTAATATTGCTTTTATAGTTATAGGGGCCCAAATGAGGTGGTAAATTCTTATGTTTTTCATTATTTTGGAAAGGACTTTGTCTATCTAATGAAACAGATGTCCAAGTGTAAAGGGTTTTTTGAATCAAAAGTTACATATTTTGAATGGGGGCGTAGATCGGAAATAAAAACTCCAAAAGGTGATTGAAATGCTGCCGACATGTGACTATTCCTTTAATCGTGGTGGTAACATGTAGAAGGAACGTGCAATGAATATGCTGGAAAGAATGTGCATTACATTCTGCAGTGCTGAAAACCACATTGAAAATAAATATAAATAGACTATTACACCAATATTCCATCCGGTATTTTCCGTTTAAATTAATCGATTTTTTTAGAAGGCTTAGTTCGATATCTGGCCCTTGCAAGGAAAGTAAACTATGTTAAATGGACTTTTGTTGCCCTCCCGATCATCCAGCCATGCGAATAATACAATACATGTACCTGGTTCACCTGAAAATTTCAGAGATTTCTGCAGGTAGTTTTTTTTGTACTATCTGCCTGATTGGGTTGTTCTGGAGGACAGATCTGGCCAAGTTAACCTTTTGACATCCCGTGAGAGCGCCATATAAGAATCGTTTCACGGAAGATTATATTGAATGGACTTTTGTTTGCCCTTCAAATAACATGAGAATACAGTACGTACACTTGTTTCACCAGACCGTTTCAGATATTTCTACAGTTGATTTCTTTTGTATCCTTTGCGTAGGTTCTTGTAGAAATGACAATTACGTATGATAAGGCACGACGCCTAAAATACTAAGACGGCGGTTCAGACAATATAAAAATCTCAACTATGAATCAAGTTATGAATCACGAAATGTTTCTTCCAAGGGATCTTTTAAAGAGATAGTCAACGACATTTGAGCGTAGTCATATCAAAAGGGAGAGCACAACGTTTTGAAAAGGAGGAAAAAAATTCATTTGGAAAAAGGGCCCCCAGACTCTTTTGATTAAATAGATATAATGTTCTCATTTTATAAGATATTTCAAGTCCAAGTGGGTTTCAAATATGGCTTTCGAAAATCGTGAAAGGAAGAAAGGATTGCCATCCAGTAAGAAATTCAACGTCTATTAAAAACACGCATTCGTTTCGTAAGTACGATTGTATAAACATTTTTAAGGTTGAATGAACTTTATTTAAGGATACCTGAGCCAGCAAAAAGAAACTTACGCTTCAAACCTACAGACAATGTATGGTTGGACACGAGAAAGAAAAAAGTAGTTAATTTGAGAGTGACATGTTAAAAATTAAATGTAACCTAAGCGATTTCTTCAAAATATAACCAAAATCGGGCCCCCTATTTTTCATTCAAATTGTCGAAATGGTTGTAGTAAAATCCTGTAGTGGCTAAGCGTTAAAACACGCCCCGTTTTATCAAGAAATTCTTGCATTGTTTTACTAATAAAAGTCGGGATCGACGGGAATAGCCAACACAACAGCAGGACCACTTTAGAATGCTTCAGCTGCTTGTTTTTACCAAAGAACAGTAATATAAGGCGTGGGACATACGAACCTAGCAATTAGAGACAAACTAAGTACATTGAATTTGAAAAAAAAAAAAAATGATTGTTGCCTTACGTTTGATACAAATTAGAGGTGGATTATCTTGAAAGGCAATGGAATTATCCCAACATAAGTATTAGGAATAAATGCTTAAGGGACACAATGGCATTAAAAAATATTCAGACATAAATGAAACGGACCTTACTGAATCACTTCCACAGATTTTGAAACAACTTTTGGGTGTTATATTTTGTAAAAAGGGAAAAAAGTAACTTAAACATTATTTCCTTGTAAGGTTCACTTCTCAGCAAGGATGCGACATTACTGCCCGCATTTATCAAACTTGAAAAGCAGCGTATCAGCTCACGACCTTGCATTGTATATGTGATAATCCACGGCTGTCCACTTTCACTGACCAGATCCAATATTTCATAACAAGCCTGAAGTACAATTCCGATCCTGGTCTGAATGCAGTTGAATTGTGTCGCAAAAAACTGCTACACTTGTAAAATCTGGTAAGGATGTCAACACCTTGATTTTCCATGGCAGGAAGTGCCACAAACTGCCACGAACTCTTGCGTTTTTAATGTTTTAGAATGTAAACATCTAAATTGTTTTCAAATTTGTGTAAAGGGTTTCAATAAGGGTCCATTTCATATATGTAATATGTCTCTTGAAGAATTATAAAGGAATCGCCAGATTTTTAAAAGATATAATATCCACGAATTGCTTAAATGCTTTCATAATTATACTCATAAGAGCATGAAACAGTGGAATGTGGAACAACAACAGTTCCATGGGTCTGTTACCATAGATATTTTGCTATTTTAGATGTATGTTAAGCTATCCTTACAAAATTCAAATATATTGAATCTTTCGGGAGGGAGGAATCAATGATAGTGCCTTTAAGCTAACTATGCACATTTATTTCGTGGAGATGATGATGACCGATGATGAAAATGATGTTTTGTATTTCATTCGTCCGTTAACACATGAAGCACCGCACCATGATAAAATATTTGCTGTAACATTAAAACGACCACCGTCAGCATTACAGCAATTTATGTAAAAAATGACATTTCTCAAGATCATGTAGCAAACGTAAAAAAACAAAATCAAAGGTGCAGCTCGCGAAAAAAGGACCTTTGAATGGCCCAACTTAAAGTGCATTCACTACCTGACACGAGGATAAACTTTTTTGGAAATCAATTGTATGATGGAGCAAAAACTCATTTCACAACTCCTAAATTTGCCGTGCTGAATATTAAAAATGCACCAGCAATCACTCAAGTTATAAAACCTGTGCTAAAAAATACACATCTGTTATTGAAGGCCCCTTCTCTTACAATAAATGTGGCTTCATAATCCAATCGCTCTATTTTCCCGAAAACGAACCAAGTTCCAGCTTGTACAAAATGGGTCGGCACCCCACTAGCAAAATCCAATTGACCGCACTTTGGAGGAATCATGACAGGAGTCCCCCAGGGTTCGAATGTTATTATAATCTCGTTGACACATGTCAACCATTCGCTTCCCTGTGCTGGTATGTAACAGAAAATTATCAACATTAAAAAACAACCAACCAGTAAGTTATAATACAAAACAAAAATAATAGGTAGGCCAAATTTATGAATTTTACAGATGATAGAAGCACTGGAGAGCATGACAAAGATAATACTCTCTCTTTGCTTTTTCAGAGTTTAAGCATGTTTGAATATTCATGAAAGTTAAATGGTTTTACATATGTATAAGACTTGATCTTCGCGGAAGAAGTTATGGTACCGGAAATGTTGTTCGGGGAGAAATATATAATGAGCGTGTCTCTTTTTTCTTAAAAAATCGTTATCAGATTTTTATCAGAATGACATTGAGAACCAGTAATCATATCTGCATACAAAAGCTTTATGATTCACAGGCACTGTACGGTGTGCGTTGGCAGGGGCGGATCAAGCCCCTGACTGGAGGGGGGTGCCAAGAGGGTTAAAATGAATGGGATAGAATGGCTGCGTAGCAGACGTGATGCGGGATGGATGCTGGAGAGGTGTCCCCCCCCCCTCCAGCGCGAGCGCGGGAAGCTCTGCCATTTTTATAATAGCAATCACGCTTCTTCCAATGAGTTAATGGGGCTATGTTCATATCACTTATATGGGCAGCTTCGGGCAATGGACCATAAAGCTACTGAAGTAAAAATAGCTAAATTTTAGAGATTAAAGTTATTGAAAAGAGATCTTGTTGCACTATCTGGATCAGGTGATAATATCATTTGCATTATTTACTCTTATGAAGCAATGGTTAAAAAAGAAATTTTTAACCAGGATTCAGACAGAATGATGGAACTGAAAATCCCAGCTTAACTTTTAAACGGGGGTGGGGGTGGTAGGAACATGGTATCAGATTACAAAAGCTATATCACAGGTCCCTCGATTCTGCCCCCAAATTCCTCATTTTGCAATTATATAAAAAAATATGCCAATTACGACAACATCAACTTTGTCACAGATCGGGTCTTTTTTTTAGTCCTTCATGCACAAATGGTTTTTGATATTAACTGTTATAAAACCTGAAAATTTCCATAAATTCAGCCCCAGAAGAGAGAACACCAAAAAGTTCTAACAGAACCAATCAAAGCTATACAAGAGTTAAAAAAATGTTTTGGTTCTTGAAGAACCTTACAGATTCCATATGAGGACAAGGTTTAGAAACCTCTTTCGCACTGTTTTCTGCAAGTGATGCAGAAGAGTAGGGACGAGTGAATTAGTATTTGATTCTGCTGCACTCATGATGATCTGACCCTAAATGTTTATGGAGCCACTCATCAAATTAGCAAACCCGCCTGGATCTCATCATTACCGACGCTCCAATTTTTTTTTATACAGTTCATTGATCACAGCTTTGGAACACCAGACCGTTACCTTGCGAAAAACAACACTGGAGCCTTCCCCATTTATGTGAGCGACTCCACCAAGGAAAGTTTGGCTATACAAAAAAAGCTGAAGGGAATGGACCTGGAGGAATCGTATCTTGCAGCAAATCATGGGATAGTCTACTTATAAGAGACTGACCTGAATTAAATATATGAGAATGTCACCAATACCACCAGTGATGCCATGCAACAATTCATTCAAAAAAGGTGATCCAGGCCTTTGAATCTTATCCAGAATGGTTGGAACGGAGGCTGCGACAAAGCTTGAAGAAAGCTAGTGCCTGGAGAAGGTGGAAATCTCCTAAATTACAACAGGATAGAAAGAGTATAAATCTGTTTCTAGGAAGGAGTCTACTCACAAAATCAGAGTCAGAGATAAATGGACAGACGAGCTCCAGACTGGATTTAAGTCTTGATGGTTGGTGGGGGCGGCTCTCGTAACTAATGGGAAGAGAAGGAGTGAAGTTTGAAATACCAGTTCTTAAATCAGGCAACTCTACTACCTCTATGTCGAGGCACAAAGCTGATGTTTTGGCGACTTTCTCAGTTTGAAAAGTCTACCATCCTGATGCTGAAAATGACAAGCCTGTTTCCAGCATACCTCGGAGAGAATCTCAAGGGTAGCAGCAAAATGGTTTGTGTTCTGGCCAAGGAGGTAAAAAAAAAAACAACTGTGAAACTAGATGTCAACAAAGCCTAGGACCAGATGATCCTAGCCGTACGTTTTGAGAATGCTGCCCCAGAACTGGGCGGTTCCACTGCGACGTCTATAAGTCCTCCCATGTCATAAGAAGGGTAATAAGCATTCGCCTAGTAACTATCGGCCGATCTCCTTGCTATCCATAATATCCAAGCTAATGAGCGACTGATCTATGAGACAATGTGGCGCCATCTTGTGCGCATTATTGTATCAAAAAGACATGTAGGGATTTAGCTGGCGATACTACATCTTGTGATGCTTGACCTACGTTTTCAAATGCATCCACTATTCCATCAATGAAAGAGAGGAAGCTGAGACTTGTTATGTCTTGTATCAGCAAAAGCATTTGCACAGAGTGTGGCCACTGGTTCTACTGGCCAAACTTTCTGCATAGGATTATCAGATAAGTTATGAAGTAGGCTTCTGAAGGACTACCTGATGACCGCTCCCTCCGAGTCATCTTAAACGGAGAGGGTATCACAAGAAGTCGATGAAGAGGTGTACCACAAGGCTCAATTCCTCGGCCTTTCTTGTTATTTAGTCATTGACGAACATCACAAGAAGGATCCTGAATTCATCCCTCCTCTACGCAGACTCATGACCTTTATAAAATCACAAGAGGACAGAATCCCGCTGCTCTCTTAACAAAGACCTGCAGGAAATCGAGTCTTGGGCAACTTAATGGAATGACTTTCGGTGCTGCCAAAGCGTAAAAACTGTCCACGATATCAACAAGAAAGATGCTTGCACAGGCCATCCGAGTCTCCACTCTTTACGACTCTAGAGAGGGTCGACAGGGTCGATTTACTTGCCAATATCCATCAGTAATGACTGTTATGGTCTCCTGTTATTACCAAATTGGCTAAAACTGCCAGGTCAGCGAACTAGGATTGCTACGTTCTTTTTGTTTTTTTTTTTTCGTTGGAGCTGAGCCTATCTTGAAAAACAACTGATAGGGTTGTTAATATATAAAATACAGGTCGATCCAACATGAATATGCAAAACTCAGCATGGTGTGGAGCACACACCATGCACTATCAAAAAAAACTAGATGCAATCCGAGAAGTGCCATTTCTATTCATTGGTTATCCCGAGAGTGAGCTCGCCACTCATCACATCCAACACTTTGGTCCATCGCAGGGCAGTTGGAATTGTCACTTTTTTCACCGCATGTTATGGACAAGCACCTCAGGCCAGCTGTTACGGAGCTGCTTTCGTGATCCTCGCCTTAGGCGCTCAGTCAGATCTCATAACCTTGCTGTGAAAGTGCCAAGGTCCAACTTGGCCTCCCACAGAAGATCATTCTACCCATCTCTTATAGGCTTATGGGAATGCCATTCCTGTTCATGTAGCATCGAAACCAGATAGACTTGCAGAGTTTCAAAAGGGAGGTTAAGCGCTATTTTGGCGCAATCCGGCCGCTTTACTAATAGGAAAACTGCTGTTAATGCCTAGTTAGCCTTGACAATAAATTAAAAAAAGGGTGAAGTCCAGTTGTAAATTCTTAAAAATTGAGATGTTGACCACGCTAAAGGATCTAAAAGCGAGATAAGAAATCCAGATGAAAAGGTTTGACAAAAGCATATTAAAACCAATGTCGAGGCAATTTCTTGAAGAAAGGTGGAGGATGGCAAAAGATGCAAGTATTATTGTAATGGGTTTTGATATTTATTTTCTGCTCAGTACTTTGGCATCCTTAGGCATCTGAGCGCACTTCCAACCAGAGAGCGAGAATCAGAGATTTAGGAACGCGATTATTTGCAGCAATTCGCATTTTTCCGCACCGATAAATGGGTATTTTCACCACCAATCTGCGGCTGAAAATTACCGCTTCCGCGTCGTATTACGTAGCCAAAATGTCCTTTTTACTCAGCACGAGGGACTTACCAAAAGTGTAACAATCAATACTATTAATATGCAAATCAGAAGACGAAAACGTCGCCCAACCTTTATCCTTGCTCACCTATTGAAATAGATATGGGTTGTATGTAAGGCTCTCGCGCCTCCAAACCCTGGGGGCATTCGATGAAGAGGACTGAAAAAATAGGGGTCTTTCGGGTTTGTGAATGAACTTCTCTCATAAGGGTACTTTGAGGGAGACAGTGGTACATTTTCACAAAATATGGCGTCTTTGGGTGAAATGTAAACAAAATATGGGGTCTTGCGGCGAACAACGAGGCTGCAAAAGGGGGGGGTGTCTTAACAGCTTTACATACGCGTGGCTTCCAAGTTGGGGGGCCTACCTCCTGGAGGGGGGGGGGGTCGGCCGTCCGCGTGTGTTTAAAAGCGAGAATTGAGGTATATCTATCGGCAAATATATAATGAAATATCCCTAAATAACGCACCAGATGGTTTTCATCCAGATTATTCCGACCAATATAAACAACTGTACAACGATCATGAAGCTACCATGTTTATTCCCCTGCAATGCAATACCGAAACAGAAGCAGCGAAAATATAATCACATACACGCATATTAATGACACGTGCAAGTTTGCCACAAGGCCTCATCCTTTTGAACTTCGTGAGCGCACAAAGGATAGGAGCGGAAGTTCGTTTAGATTTTTTTTATTGCACAAAAACCACACTTTTTAAACATCAGTGATATGAGGAAAAATGTAAGAGGGGTGGTTTTGTTGTAGATATCATTTTGTGATTAACAAAGGTTTTACTGGACCTAACAATAACAATACATGAAAACGTGGACATTTTAAAAGGGGGGGGGTAATTTTTTTATATATTTAGTTTTATCGCAGTCGCACTTGTAAACCACTGATCTCTATACAAATGGATTGCTACACACAGTAAGTGTAATTCGATGAATGGAGCAACGGGCGGGCATCGTGTTCTACCGAAACAATACCATTCCAGAGACACCTGTTTAACAGAAGTTTGATCAAGGGTGCACGTTTTAGAGACATGCATCACATACCGCCGCAAAATACAATGAGCTCACTGACTTGATTCTGTAGTCTGTTATGTCGCTCATCCACATTGATCAAGGTAACCATGTTGTAATAAATGACCGGCTCTAACCACCTGCTTGGGCTCTTTTTGATGACCAATATGGCCATCAGTGGTTCAATTACGAAGCCCGGTTCAAAATCCATGTATAGAGATCAGTGTTTCGAAACCCACCCCATTGAAAAGTACGTAGATTGCTGAACCGCGATTAGGTTCAGCAAATCTACGTACTTTCAATTTGTACCGAGTGCGCTTCTTGTATGATGTACAGTTTAATTTTATTTTAAAAAACATATTTCTCAAGAATCACAGGTCATTTATAAAAAAGGCACAAATGTATGCCATTATTTTTTGTATAAATTTATATATTTTAAAGAAAACGTTAAATTTAAAGCTTGTGTTTTTAATTCCAATGTTAAAAGTATACGCGATAGTCTTTCATACTGGCGAGAAACTTGTCTGACATCGATCATCTTTCAATTGGTGTGAAAGACTAAAAATGGTTGTGGCACAAACGATAGCGTTAAACTAGATTGAGGTTCTGTGTTTTCTAGGTTTCAGTTTTTGGTTATTGGGGACTGGTTAGGGCGGGGGGGCTGGTAAATTGTGGGTGCCAGTGGTTCATGTTGGCGGTGGTTGTGATTGATGCTTCTGTTCAGAACCTATCGTTCGCTCTGAGCCATTTGTTAACCGGAGGTTGGCTGGAATTTGTATGTGGAATTGAAGCAGGACGTTTTCCTGCAAGTTGTTTAGGGGGGATTGCATGATAAAAATGCATTGTTTTAGATTGATTGATTGTCAAAATGAATTGTTACTTCGTGGCTCTGCCTATTCAGGAGACTTTGCAAGTTTTTTAGGTTGGCTGGACTCATCTATTTTATCTATCTTCCAATCAGTTCAATCACTCAGTAGTAGAGATTGTTGTTCTAGTGCAAAAAATGGTGCTTGGTCACAGGAACAGAGATCAACACAGTGTTGCAGGAAGAAAAGACTGGTGCACGTAAAAGAAAGGTCTGCTGTGGGCTAGCTAGCGGAGTGTGAGTGAGTGGATCAGGCGACTTCGGAAAATCTCCAGTGACTGAGCTGAACCCAGTAAATCTGGAGGGGTTGTCCAGATGACAGGAGGTCACTTGGAAAAAAAAAATCTGTGATGGTAGCGGTATTATACAGTGCTTGCTGTTGTAGCGGTGGTGGTAGACTCTAGTTTGGTCTTATATAGAAAACATGCACAGTTTTGTAAGGTGAAAGGATGTCCAGAATTGAAGCTGTAAGTTTTTGACAAGTGCTTGGAATATGACGCCACGGGTTTAAAATAATGCAATTCATTCGCGAACACTTCCTCTCGTTTTGTGTGTTTATTTTGATTTTTAATTATTAATGTATATATTTTTCTCATAGTGTTTATTTTGTTTTTATGTAATTGTATAGTGGTCTTCTGGATTTATGATTTTTATCGTACCTATTAAGTTTATCTTTATTTGTTGATTTCAATTTTATGTAACGATTTACTTTATTTTTTTTTTTTTTAAAATAACATGTAATTTCTATTCTATTTGTCATTTCGATATGTATTATTCAAACTTTTGGTTTTTAATTGTATTTGTTTGTTTTGTTTTTTATTTTAACTATTTAGTCATCTTATTTTGTTAAGTGTTAATTATTGTAAGTTTATTTCATTTTAACGATTTATATTATTAATATTTTTGTGTATACGGCTTTGATTTTAATAATTTTGTTTTAAAATAGTTTTTATTATCCCCCCGCGTTATTTTTAATTTTACATTTTGGCTTTTTATTTTATTATTTGGTCGTCGTTTTTGTCATTTATTTTGTACTGATTTTTAAAAAAAATTTATTTGGTTACATTTTTTTATTCATTTTATATTTCTATTCCTTTTTGGGAAGGCCGCTAATAAATGTTGGTGTGATTTATATTTTTTATGTTATTATTTCTTTTTATATTTAACAATGTATTTTAGCTAGTGCTGTACACGGATTTTATTTGGTTTTATTTTTTAATTATTTGGTATTTATATTTTAGCTGTTATTATTTATTTTTCGGGTTTTTTTTATTTTTTAATTTGTACTGATTTTTTTCTTTTTTATTCATTCATTTGCTATTTTATTCATTTTTATTTGTGTAATTTCTTTTGTCTGCTTTAGGCCTATATGTATGACTTTGTGATGGTCATATGCGACAAAAAAAAAAAAAATCTCTGTTTCACCCAAACAATAAAAATTTCTATAAATAACAGCAAAGCCAAGTGCGCTCAAAGCCTTCTAAATCCTGGGTTTCATCCGGAGAAACTTCCATCATGCATCTATTAATATCAAGAAAGGCTCCTCTCTACCATACTCTGGTTAGACCCCATCTCGAATAAGGAGAGGGCATGGGGTCCTTACCGCAAAGGACATAAAACTCCTTGAAAAAAGTCCAAAGGAGAGCAGCCGATTCACGACTGGGAATTTCACCCGTGAAGTTAGTGTTACCGAAATGCTATCACCCTCGCTGGCTAAGTCTTACAAGAACGCACAAAAATCGACAGACCGACAGGACAAGAAGAGGACATAACCATAACCAGACAAACTCAAACATCTACAACCACCACCAATCTTGCACCACTCGCCCACTCATTTTTCCCACGAACAATAAAAGACTGGAACTGTTAACTCAACAAACACATTGATCCAACAAACAGCGAACCGCCATAAGTACAGGCATACTCCCAGTAAATGTATGTGACCCACCCCCCTCCAGTCAAAATTCCCTTATGGAGTCCTTGGAGGCTTTACTACCAAGTACCAAACGTATCATGTTATTTCGTCAAAAGATCTCAGGTAACCCCCCCGCTATTTAGCTCGCACGTCAGAGCCCGGGACACGACCACAAGCAATGGAGTGTCTAGCAAGCATGGTCAGGCAAATCCCTTGGAATACCCACTATATACACAGTGTACTACCCACTTACCCCGCGTTAAAAATCGCCCGAGGGGAAACAACCATAAATAATTTACCTTTTTTGGCAGCAACATTTATTTTCACTACAAGTATACGTGATTTTAAACAAATCAGCACTCTAGAAAGCGCAATTGCAGATACTTCTTTTTAAAAGCAGTGCAGTGATCGCTGATTTCGTACATACTTCAAAATCAAGTAACCAAACCCAAACTTTCCATTTAAATAAAAGCACAAAGTTTTACAAAAAACACCGTTGTTTTACCCAAAAAAACTTCAAGCTAAATAATTAACACCTGACAATTCTAGGGGGCACAAATACCAGCACGACAGTAATTTGCACGTACCATTTTACCGTCCGAAATCGTCGACATTTACGGACATCCGCGACAAAAAACGGCCCCAAAATGGCCGAGTAAAAGTAATATACTGTCGCTACGCGACCGATAATAATCACCTGGCGGCTTCCTTAAATCGTCTACTCTGCTTACTGCTTCGAAGTTAGCGTGCAAATGCTGTTATACTTCGCAATGAATACTCCAATTACCATGCAAACCATCTGGTACTTCATACTTTTCTAGATAGATTTATACCAATAAATTCCTTTAAGTTTGGATATCATTAAAATTCTAGTTCGGAGAAAAGGATCTTAACACAAGGGTTTTTGGCATAAGCCCTATTTTTGTTTGTTTTTGAGACGTTAAGTTTTCTTTAATAGTAAGACCAAGCTCAGATTCAATGGAGTTGGTGGTCTTGGTGCACGTGCTGCCCGTTGCAAGGGTATAGTAAATAGTATAGTAAAATTGGTCGAGGCGATCACGTCATTTTTGTCAAACCTAACATGGCCCTGCACTGAAATCGGGTCTGGTAATTCTTCCAGGTAGCGTAAAATTTTTGGGGAAATTTGTGTTCAAGTATTTGCCAACGTTAGTAAGTGTCATTGTCACATTGATTTATTTTCGAAGAGGGAAGGGCCGACGGTCACCGGATCCTCAATTGGTATAATGTCCCAAATGTCCCCCTCGTTCCCCACCGTTGACGACCATGAGAGTATTCAATATTTTGGTTTTCATTATCGATGTGATCTTGGTTTCGTAGTGATTTGCTGCAGAATTTGGAAGTGTCATTGTCCGACTCACAGAAAGGCATGAGTCAAAGTTCGGTGGTCATTGGTCTGAACAGTGAATGGTTTGGGTTTTCTTTCATGTCTTTTTTTGAGCTATAAAATATAGATTTTCAGTCGAAATTGTAAGCCAACTCATTGTCATTTCTGCTCTCTTTCTTTTCTTCTATTGAATGTTTGCACCTTCCAAAAATCCTTAGGTGGGGGGGGGGTGCCATGGCACCCCCTGCCCCCCCTTGGATCCGCGCCTGGCCGTTGGGATTATTCACAACAAATGCTTCATTGTTTGAGGAACCTCTGCATTTTGTAGTCAATTTTTACAGTGCGATGTGCTAATCATTTTGAAAATTAATGGACGTAAAATTGAAAATTTCATTCAAATTTATTTACAAGTTATCAAACAATCCCAGGAACTCTCCTATAAATAGCAGGTTTGGGATGGGTGCACAGATAGTTCGTATTATTAGTAGGGTTCAAACTTAAAGTCCCAGTCTAGAAGTTTTTTTTTGGAGAAGGTTGAAGGTGTTTTCTTGTACTTTCAAGAGTGCGAACGAGATTTTTTTGGTCCAACTCTTGGATGTGGGGAACTCTCACTAGAGGGGCTTTTTTTTCAAAATGGCCGCCAAATTCCAGAAAATGGCATATTAAGCTGAAAACATCCATCTAAGAAGTCCAAACTGAAAGCAAATTTAGGTGTGTCTTATGCTAGTTATTGTATTAATTATCTATTCCAATAATTAGAATTTGATGTAAGTACGCCTTAGGGCTCTTTTTTTTCAAAATGGCTGCCAAATATTGTAGAATACCTTTTTGGGACCGTTATCATTAATTCTTATTGAATACCGTACATTCATGTGAAGATTTGGAAGGTATTTGTTACAATTTTCAAGAATGCTGAAAAGAGTATCTGATCGCAATCTCTGGGAAATGTGGGGAACTCTTGCTAGAGGGGCGGTTTTTCAAAATGGCCGCCAAAATTTTCCAGAAATTTGCATATTAAAGCTAAAAACAGCCTAAAAAAGAGCCCAAATTAAATAACATTTTAAGTGTTTCTAATGCTAGTTATTGTAATTTGCTATTCCACAAATATTAGAATTTATGTAATAAGTATCACTAGAGGGCACCTTTCAAAGGCTCCATATTCCACATATAGCGTTTTGGGGCCTGTTTTTCAATTATGAGCAAATGTAAATTTATAACTCAAAGTGAAGCTGTCAAGATGTGTTTTTTATATTTTTCAAGATGCTGAACAAGATGTTTTAGGTCCAACGTTTGGGAAATGTGGATAACTCCAAAATGGCCGCCCCAATTCCATGAAATAATATTTTAAAAGCTAAAAACAGCTGATCTAAGAGTAAAAAATGATATCAATTCTTATTTAATCAAATACAATTATAAATCAAAGTGAGCAGATGTTTGAAAGTATATGTTTATATTTTCAATATGCTAACCAGTTTTTTTGTCCAACCTCTGAGAAATGTGGGAAAATCTCGATAGAGGCGTTTTCAAAATGGCCACCAATTCCAGGTTGTTTCTTAATGCTATTTATTGTATAACGGCCTATTTCATCACAAGATTTACTGACAATGCCCCTAGAGGGCGCTTTTTCAAAATGGCTGCCAAAATTCCAGAAAAATGACATTTTAAAGATTAAAAAAAGAAAAAACCTAAAAAATTAAAAAAAAATGAAACAATTTTGAATGTCTTATTGCTAATTAGTATTCTGCTATTCAGCAATTTGTAATTATTATTGTAACGTACCACTAGATTTTTTTTTTTTTCAAAATTCATCTAATAGCCTTTGGGGGGCCCGTCATCAAGCATTATTGACAAGTACAAGTATAAATCAAAGTGAAGATGTTTGAAGAATCTTCGTTTATTTTCAAGGATGATCAGATTTTTTAGGTCCGACCTCATTAGTGGGGAATCTCGCTACAGGTCGGTTTTTCGAAAGGGGCACCATGGTCAATCCAAACCAAAATTACAGAAATGGCTATTAAGACAACATATAGAGCAATCTAAGATTAAACATGATATCAATTTTGAGGTATTTCTTAATTATATTTATTGTATATTTAGGAGTGTGTTTTTCGAAATGGCTGCCAAAAGTGATTAGTCTTTTTTTACTTTCTGATTTACCTATGGTAAGTTTAATATAATAAATCAAGTCACCCATTAAGAATATAGTGGATCGGCCTCTTAATTGAAGGGAGGCATTGTCTATAGTATTGCCACCTCCTTCAGCGATTACTGCTAAAAATATTTCATAATTAAATTTTAAAAAAAATATAATCAGTCACACAAAAGGTAAGTGTATTTAAATCTATCATAAACCCTAATTATTTTAAATATCTTATATATAGAGCGCAGTCAGAAAATACATTCAAAAATGATTTCCATTTGAGATGTCTAATCTGTTTTCTAGCTTTAATATATTATTTTCTGGAATTTTGGCGGGCATTTTGAAATATGCCCTCTAGCGAGAGTTCCCCACATTTCCCAGAGGAGGTGGACCAAAAATTCTTGTCAGCATCCTTGAAAATGATAACAGATACATTCAATCATCTTCACTTTGATTTATACTCGTATATTCAATAATAATTATGAATAACGGTCCACAAAAAGGCTATTTACTCTGAATTTAGGCAGCCATTTGAAAAACAGCGCCCTCTAGGGGTTTTTATCATAAATTCTAATTATTGGAATAGCATTACATAAATAATTACATAAAACCCCCCAATGGGATTTCATAATAACTCTAGATAGCTGTTTTTAGCTATTAATATGCCATTTTCGGAATTTTGGCGGTCATTTGTGAAAACGCCCTCTAGCGATAGTTCCCCCCATTTCCCAGAGGTTGGACCCAAAAATTTGTTCGCACCCTTGACAGTCCAAGAAAACACTTCAAACCTTCTTCCCCAAACTTCTAGAATGGGACTTTAATTTTGAAACCCTACTATAATATAACGCCTAAATATTCCTACTCATTTTGATTGGTGGATACTACATCACATTGACCTGCACTCTAATTCATGATATGGTGACTGGAGACTCGTGGGCCTAAATTTCCCTCCTCAGCCCTTCGGTCTGGGAAATAGTAGGCCCAGGGTCTCTAGGAGGTCCCTCAGGTGTAATTTTGTACATTTCTCTTTACTGCATTCAATTGTATACTTTGTGACTACGAAGTACCCACTATCGGAGTACTGAGTAATCCTACGTGGTGTGCACCAAGGAACCATGGAATGTCGGAAATCGTTTCATTTTTATACAATTCAGATTGGTCTTGATGATGCATTGGAGCCCTAGATTTGTCAATTAGTAACTCATTCGCTACGATATAATCGATGAAATAGTTTCGGTTACACAACGTAACAGTGTAAGCAAAATATTATTGCACAGCCTCCGGATCGCTCCCTGATAGGCATGTCTCCTAAAATGTACAAAGTATAAGACCCTTTGGAAATGTTTAAAGATGAAAGCGATCATTCCTCATAAAGGTCCGTGCGTATTTGCTGACACCTGCCTTACTAACCCTTTCTAAGACGTGTTAGATCCTCCGGAAGGACCCAACAAGGTCAAATGTCATCAGAGACAATCTGTAAACCCCATATACCCGTTGATCATAAAATACCGATGATTCTAAGTTAGGAGTATGGCTTATGGCTGACCCCGCTGAATCGCATGGTATAGCGCCATCTCTTGTAGAACAAGGTGAGCAGGGGAAATATTTGTATCAAACAAAGCTCGCTAATTATTGTTTTCAATTTGAAAGCTTCTCGCAATCTGATTTAGGACTTTTATCATACTGCAACTATGCCACTTACCATAAAAATAGCATGGAGACAAATGAACCTTTTAAGAAATTAACCCTCATCTCTTATTTCTACAAAGGGCGGTGGTATTTGATCATTCATTTTGGCGTTTTTGATTTTTGTATTGTTTTGTTTGTTGTTTTTTTGAGTGGCAGGCGAGGGAAGGATGAAAAGTTGGATATTACACACATCCACCAACCCAGTTGTCTAGGATTAAGGTATTGTAATAAACCGATTGACAAAAGCCACCCATTTGTCAGATAACAATGCAACCCCTTAAGCTTTATGAAATATTTAAATGCCCTATGGATTACAACATACTTACTTGGCTCCTTTTGATGACGATGTCGGTTACTCACATTCACCGAAGGGATAGAGAACAAAATCTGACTTTATGAATCTGTTCGACCAGCCTGTCACAGTCCCGCTGATTTGATTACAGTAACACACTGCGGTGGCCTTGTAACCATGATAACGTGATTTACGAGGTTCATGGTTCACTTGTAAGAGCACAAATCTATATCTGAAAATGGATAGAATTAATGTTACAGCAAGAATTGATTTGATTGCATCTGAAATTTCTTACCATACGTAGGAGATGACAACAATGACGTAACCGTCTTTATTATACCAAGGCACTTTGGTACAAAATATTAATCCCTCTGATTATAAAATGGAATAAACTGCAACATTGTTGACACTTATTAGAGCTTATGTATCCCTACAAATATTCATACCCAGATAGCACAAATTTAGCCCCAGAATGTGTAACACTCGTTGTGAACCTTCCAAATTACTGATTATAAATATACACAGCCTGGATTCTGTGAAAAACATTTTTTCTAAGGATTTTGGGCTTATAATCCAATGAAAAATTAATTATCATACATCCGCTTGAAATTGTTCATAAAACATTGACAAATCCGTGTAGCAGCAACTCCCACCTGCTTGACTTTGACAGCATACTCCTCCTGCCCATAACGTAAATTGTACCCATATGGGGGTACTCCCAAGCAATGAGCTTTGAAATATGTTTGGTTAATTTAGTAACCTTATCATTAAGCTAACATTTTGTCACCTGCGCTATATATTTTTTCCACAAAATGTCATATTGCTAACGTCCCCAGAAGAAATATGGCGATCACCGCAGAAAGTGAGGTATTGTTTTTTTTTTTTTTTTCTGTTAATCAAGGAATAATTTCCACTAACAAAATTAATGGTAGGGGTCGTCCTCCGTGATTTTTTTGTGAAGTGCCAGGTTGAAGCATTAAGGGTACATTAGAGATATCGCTACGTCCTCAATGCCCATTTTGGCAATTTTTCAAAAACAACATTCACACCTTTTCTATATTGTCCCCAGAATGACATACTAAAGGGCCGAAATATCACAGTGGTGGAATTACGGTACGACGCCTAATTTGATAAATCCAAGATGACCGACAGTTCCTAATTTTTTTACATTCGTTTTGTTGTAAGAGCTAGTTCTAAATAGCTGTTGAAAATCAATAAATGAATATTTTTACAATTAAATGGGTACACTATGCTACATACGTTAATACATAGAAATCCGTACCTGATTGACGGAAGCAGCACTACTTTGCTTAATGCAAAATGGCCGCCAATTTCAGATTTGCATTAATTTTGCTGTGTTTCTACTCATAGATAGCTTTGGACAGTACACAATTTACATTTTACATAAGTGTATTATACTTCGCATGTTATAGCGCGAAAATATTCCTTTCTTATTTAAAACCAAAATGGCTGTAACTTCTCCCGTTTTACCGTGGTTTGATCAAACCTTTGTGATGGAAAAATGTTTGTGAAATGTTTTGAACCTGTGCCACACAACGTTTTGATGGCTTTAAAATTCATATTCCATCTAATTTCTATTTTTCTACTGTATATCCTCTGGTAACTTGGGTAAGCCGTCGTCTTATTTTGCATAGATCCTTATGGCTGAAAGTAGGCATTGCCACAAAAATATTGTTAAAACTGTAGGTCCTGGTGGAGATGACCTATTCAACCTCCAACTGCTGTTGATAGTACGGCTCCACCTGCCTTTTACTCAAGCACTCATTGGCCGTGACTTCTCCCACCGACCCTTCAACAGTCCACTCTGGGCATCCGTCCTGCTGTCCCAGAAGATGGAACTTTAAGAAAGCAAGTTGCCCAAGTTTTCACATGAACTCCATTAGTGAAATGTCATCCAAGCTGCCAGAACCCGGCTTCTTCAGTCTACTACCATCAACAGACGCGTATTCTAACTTCTCAGAATGCTAAAGCTCCTGGCATGACACATCATTACAAATTCTTGAAGCAGATGGCACCTGAAGCTGTGCGATGGCTCCACCTCTCTACTTGTACGGACATCAACATTTCCTCAAGATGGATAGCCTCAAAGGTCATTGCAATCCTGAAGCCCATGAAACCAGCAAACGAGCCCCAATAGTTACAGACACATCTCGCGCTAGTCATCACACGTAAATCGCTTGGGAGACTAATACGCAGTGGGACACTGATACGGTAAAGGAACATCTATTCCTCACCCAAATTGGCTTTCCAAGAGGTAATCAACCAGATCAGATCGCAAGATTTGTCAATAATATCGAGACAAAAGCCTTCCATAAGAGCAGAAGTTTGGAGTCATTCTGTATAGATCACGCTGCCTATGATACTTCCTAACCTCAAGGTCGCACCTTAAGCTCTCAAACTCTTCCCTGAGTCAAGCTTGTCAAGTTTCATAATAATGCTAATCACGGCATCTTTCGTCCTGTGTACATCAAATGGGGCAATGCCATAGAAAGCGGAATCATTAGAATGGTGTCGC
>JAMKCH010019301.1:0-30931 GCA_023653785.1 Ophioderma brevispina | reverse complement strand
CATCCCATAAAAAATTTTGTTAGGGGGGATCAAGCATAAACCTCCATGATTTATAAAAAAAAAAAACATGGGTTATGTTTAAGCTTTATCATTAAACACCAGAAATTAAAAATTGGTACAGGATGATCATAATCTAACAATAAAAAAACAAAAACACAAAAACAAACAATTTAACAATTAATTAAATTAAAAAAAAACAATCTCAGATGATATAAAACGTTGCACGGCATATACAAAGTTCAACCGAATATCAGTGGAGCAAGCAGTAGGTTTAATTGGACGAGATGGTCCCATTGTGCCTCGTACGACATGCAGGGAAAACAAAGCGGATCCATTCTTCACCCCGAACCCGCAGGCGGCCCCATTTAGTCGCCTCTTAAGACATTGCAGGCAGGAAAACACATCGGGCCAATTTACCCCGAACCCGCAGGGGGGCCTACCATCAGAATATAGGTGAAATCTTTGTATTAAATGTTGAAATGGTCCAACCCTAAACAACTTTAGGTCATTTTAGGGTATTATAATTGGATTCATTTAAATTTCGTAAGAAATCGAGTTGGATGTCGACATATTGTGGGACAGGTGATGCCACTTGTTTTTGTAAAAAATCATGTTTTCTACTTAAATCAAACAAGGCAGTTCTTGAACTACAGTATCGCCTGCTTTCGAGCATAGCTGTAAGACAAAAAGCAGCGCGCATCGCTGTTAACACAAAAAGCAGCACACCAGAGTGTAATTGTAGAGTACAGGGTGTCCCCCAAAAGTTGTGCTGCAGAGAAACTCCAACTTTTTCATCTGAATAAAGAAATTTCGTTTTCAGAAAACATAAATCCCCTTTAAATCCATTTCTAGAATAAAAAAATAAACGTTTGGTTACCAACTGCTTCTGAACAAAAATAGGTCCATGTAGATAAACTGTATACTACAGCACCCCCTTATTTCTGGCACACTCCCTTAAACCCGGGACAGCTAGACCACCCTACTTAAACCATGCATTCCTTCCCCAAAAACAATTTGGCACCATTTTTTTTTTTTTGGCATCCAGGGTAAACGGGCTAAACATTTTTCATGGATGGACAGACAGAGCATGAACATAGAAAACAAAACTCGTCAAAGAAGAAACCCATCCATAACCTCTGTCAAAAATATACACTCTTAAAAAAACATAACTCAATGATGATCGGGCCATCCATAAAACTCAACAAAAAAAATAACTAAAAAACTTTTAACTCATCAGATGAACTCCAATCCATAACTCGACAAAAGAAACCCAACATACAAAACTGTTGATGAACTCAATAAATCACCACTAACAAGCAGATCTGCTGATCACAAAGTGTACCTTTTGTTTCCATTTGACTGCTATGCCCCTTTAATCGGCCCAAGTGACCAGTGTTATAGCTACACTGTTTGGTGCCAGTCAGGTTAGGCGGCCACAAGACTAAATTTGCTCTACCCACCAGACACCCCCCTCTCCTTCCACTTCTCATAAATTTGCAATAGTCCCTTGTAACCAGGGTGATTTTTCAAACTACGGTACTCGATGTAACCCAGCACTCAACTTGGCCTGGCTATAACGTTGCACATGAACCTTCACCTCTTTCCCAAAATCAATTTTCATCACCCAAATCTTTGTGAACACCCCATACGACCCTGGTTAGCGATTCTTCTGACCAAGTTAGTTGATGTATGCAAAGGTGCTTTGTGGGGCACAA
Source organism: Ophioderma brevispina (assembly GCA_023653785.1). NCBI lineage: Eukaryota > Metazoa > Echinodermata > Ophiuroidea > Amphilepidida > Ophiodermatidae > Ophioderma > Ophioderma brevispina. Next base: position 29,216 of record JAMKCH010019301.1, on the reverse strand, counting down.
CAGGAACTTAAAGGGTCCCAGGAAAATGAATGATAAACCAGTCCAAATCTTTACGGGCATTCCATTCCATAAACAGGGCCACAACAAAAAAGAATACACTAACAGTGACATCATTAGTGAAACATTGATTTTCAGTCAGTGCCATGAATAGATCACACCAGTCACCTGGAAGTTTTCTATTACTACTACTACTTCCCTTAAAATCATATTCCCTACTGATTTCAAATCACCACCCAAAATTGAATGCTTTCTTTTCTCCATCGCCCCTCCTTGGTAGACTTGACACAAACCACATCAATTCTATTTGCATTTCTGGGACCCTTAAAGATTTTCAAAGAGTGCTCTCCTTTAATTGGCCCCCATGACCTCTGAACCCAAATCTGTGAAACACCACCCCAGTGGGCCGTGGTTCCGTGGTTCTTTTGACGCAAGTCTTGAGTATAGCAATTGATTTGTTTGGCCAATAAGGAATTTATATAGATGTTCAAAGATGCCCCTTTAATTGGCCCACTGACCTTTGACTCCAACTCTGTGAACACCCCATTTGGGGCTTGGGTTCCTTGAATTCTTGCGATCGATTTTCTCGCAATCTGCATTTCTTTCTCGAAATGAAAACTTTTATCCCGAACTTTAGAAAACATGGCACACAGGCCAGACAGATTCAGGCTGGTAGGTGTCTCCATTTCTTCAAAAAGGGTAACAACAAAAATATACTCTAAAAAACAACAACTCATTGAATGAACTCCATCATAACTAGCCAAAAATAATTGTGTCAAAGGTCAAAATCAAAGGACTTTGCACATGTCTTCACCAGATGCAATGTTGACCTCTGATGATATGTGACCTTTTTGTATGAAACTGTTAACTTTCTTGACATTTTGCACACCCTGTCAGACCCAAGGTAGAGAGACAAAAAAAACCCAGACCTGGGGACATTCATTGTTAGTAGGACGTGTGCCCTCCTCCATTAGTCTTGTTCTCATACTTGGTGGGTTGAACCCAATTAATGAGCATGTATACTGTGAATACTCACCCCCCACCAGTGTTGGAGGAGTTTGTGTTACGAGCTTACACGATTGGTTGAAATTATGGTGAAATTATCAAGAGCTTTAGAAAAAAAATCGAAACCGAAACCGGTAGAGCATATTTTTCACAATCCTAAGATGGTTGGTGTGATGTCTTCATACTGAAACAGTGAAAACATTGCCAGAATTTTTTTTCAAAGGTTGTTTATCATCTGTAGTATATTGCATTTTGGTAAGTTTACTTTTAGGGTCCTGTGTTGGAATACCCCTTGATGATCTGAATGAACATTGTTATTGGCGACATATTTTTGCAGTTCACAGTAAATAGGTGGTGTGGTCGTTTTCACATAGTGACGTATTTTGCCGCAATGTGTCACATAATGACGGATTTGCGGGTCGTATTTGTTATTTACAACATAGAAAATTGCTATTTTGTCCCCCTTTTTCATCACATAGCGATGTTTTTATTCACATCATTTTTGTTTTTTCGCCATCTAACAGACAATTGGAACTGATTAGTGTTAAATGTATTTGAAATTTACCTTAATTCAGCAATTTTCTCCTAGGTGTTAATGAAATCTATGCTTTAATTAACAGTATTTTGGGCAATTAAAATTGGCAAAATCTTCAAAGGGGGGTTGGGTGGGCCCTCTTTGGTTCTCTTTTTCTCGAAATCATATTTTGCGAATATGTCAGTAGCTTATATGATGCGGCCAGCATTTGGTTGTGTGTGCCCTATAAGGTGTAGGGTGCAAACCTCTAAATAAACACACCATTGAATTTTCAATCACATAAATATACCACATCCCACCCTCACAAATGGACCATACGGACCGTGCCACAGACCATCGGTCCCCCAGTTTCAACTTCTGGTATCATCAATTACCCCTTTTTTCATGCCATTTTGGTATAGCAATGGGACTTTTTTGCAACATTTTCTCAATTATTTTTTGAAATTAGTCAAATTTTCTCACGGAAACCAATTTTCTCAATATTGTTTGAAAAATTAGTCAAATTTCCGCAATCTGAAGCCAAAATTTTCCAATGCTTAAAATGGTCAACATTTGGCGGTAAAAAATGAAAATGGGCAATCTGGTTAATTTGGCTCAAATTTGCAATCTCTAGATAGCTATGGTCCTGGCTTTTTTGGCAACAAATGGTACACTACCTGGGTCCCTACTTCCAGGGTATCGGAGGCATGTCCTACCCAAACCAACTTGAAACCCACCCCCGCCCCCCCCCCCCGGGCTGAAATGCAATTTTTTTATAGTATGAAACAGGCCTCACCATCAGTATTATCTCTTTTTGAGCCAACCAATGTGTGCCTTCATAGCTGCTTAATTCGACCAAGGTCAGAATTAGTCAAGGGGCTAGTTTTAAACACAACGAATTTCAAAACTTTCTTCTGCATTTGTCAAGCTATACTAAATTTTCACTTTTTATTAGTACATAACCATCCTCACTAGAACCAGTTCCAAAGGACTGTAAAATATATCTACTACAGAATGCCACAGGTTATATACATTTCCCCAATGTGGAGTGGTTTAGTTTTGTGCATGTGCACCCTGTAGCCTCTGTAAATTTGGGCTATACTGCCCTCTACTGCTTTGGAAATTTGACACCCACACCCTGCCACATGGACACTGCATGTGCCATGTACAGCCCACCCTGTGACCCATGCAGGAGCAACAGGCATTAAGCCTTGGAAGTTAAACCAGAGCTGTATATGATTCGGTTATACTCCCTGCATAGATTGAAATGACACACATGGAAATTCCCTCCATTGATCGATCTTCAATTATAATATCTTGTGGGACACTGCATATTGCTTTGATAAACATCAACATTTATAGCTCTCATTTCTCACCTCATTCTGAAGACACTACTATACTGTTTTTACATCATTTTTTCTTCTGAGATAATGCTTCCAATTAATCTAGTGCTCTTTCAGTGAGGGGTTATTGATTATAATTTTATACGATTTGTAAATGTGCTCAAAATACTCATACGCCATTTACGAGGGTCATCGGTCTCTCTAGCCTACGTTGGGGGACGAGGCCTGTGGATGACGAATGCCATCTTTAATTAGGTAATACACTATGTGGAAATTGTCAAACAACTGGGGCCCCCCCATTAATATTTATTGGAATCTCAAATATTGGTTCCAAGTTTTAGAAATGTAAAACCATGTTGTTTTGTAAAAACATTCAAGATATATGTGACCTGCTCCCACAAAACATGGACACATTCACCAAAACACTTTAGGAGAAAGAGATCAAAATACTTGCAAAAAAAAAATTTCAATAGAAAACAAAGCATTTAAAGGCCTATAGTTGAGTTTTGAATGGCAAAAGGATTACAGTTTTTACATGTTGTACATCTTTTTAATTTAAAGGCTTGTTTTCTCACAGCATTTCAAATCTGCACATATTTCAAAATGAAAATTTTCCGACTTTATCCGGGTTTCGCGGGAGCAGGTCACATATATCCTCAGCCATCCAAAGTTCTAGTTTGGGATGTAATCTACATTTGGGAGCCCCTTCTAAAATGTCAAGGGGTAAATGATGTAATGAGTGTATTCTTTATTGACCAATGTATTAAAGCACCTGTTATGACCCATCCATGCATAGAACTCTTTGGTTTTGACAGTTTTCCAATATGGTGGCCATGCTTGCCTCAGCAGGGTGACCTCATTCAGGGGGGGTAGGACATACCAACCTTACATCACATCGAATACTTGAAAACGCAATCAACTTCCGGGTGCTATCTGTTTTTTAAAGACTTAACGGTAGGAAGGCGCTCGTACACATATCGAACAGTCCCACAGCCTTGACTAAAGGCTGGCATGTCCAAATCATTTTCAATCTAAATGACATTATGGAAATTCCACTATTTTGCAGACTAATTATATAAAGTTTTTTCATCTTGATTGGTTGACCTTGACCCCAAACACAATCTGTAAAGTTTTAGGCACCGAGATTTCAATTCCATTTTCACGTGAGAGCTAAAAACAATGATTTGTAAGCTCCATAGACAGTACTGTGTAGATATGGGTCGACCAGAATAGTGCAAATTTTTACTCATATTAAACACCAACAAACACTCCTTTAGGCCCTCAGATTTCACAGTGGGGGTAAATGAGAAAATAGTAGTTTGCTTAATTTCTTCTGATACCAAAATTTTAAAAACCACTTCTGTTAAATCTGGGGTCCCTGAGGACGAGGCTATTTATACTTCCTCCGGCCTGACTAGGAGTGACGTCATAGCTTCAATGCAATCTCAAACGCGCGAATCACAGTACGCTCAGCTGTAAGTCGGCGTGCGCAATACGCCTGCACAACACTGCGCAAATGCTATGACATCACTCCTTAGTTTCAGCCGGACGAAGTAATGCGATCAGGCCATGGACCTTTAATTTTCTGTAAACAGGTGTTTAACAAGGCATGTAAACATGAGGTACCGTTATAGCCACTTTTTAATTTCACCAAGCAGTACATTAATATGGCAAAAACATACCAAAATGCTTTGAATGCCATGAATTAACCAAAAAAAAATAATTATTGCTATGGAACAATTTCCGAAGAAATGATGAGACCATGGGTCATATGGGGTAAAAACAGTAAGTTCCATTACATTCTCTAGGTAAAATGGACCTAAATAGAATACTGGCTGGATTTGGAAAACAGAATTTCCAAAAATAATTTGGCATAATTTTAAAAATAAGTAGGTTTGATCTCTTCTATATATCCACAAGTCCAATATCCGTGGCTTGTGGTGGTGTCAGGATTTTTTTCATCTGAGTAAGCCAATCCGGGGCCGCGTGTATCCAATGATACGGATCTCCTAACATGGCCCAGCTTTTTTTCTTAGCTGGCGCGGATGAAACAGTCAGGGGTTTTTCACCCACTCTATTTGAAACTGGCTGCGATGTACATGTAACAGTGAGACACTCCTGTTACACGGGACCGACACCTATGTCCCTCCGAAGAAGGGATGCTCTTCTGGTTCACTTGCCCAAATCCAAGTGAACCATGGAGGGAGCGTAATACTGTTTTTTGTGTCACCTGCCTTAAGGCAGGAAGACACATAGGTATCACTTTATCATACCACTAAGAGCGATCAAAGGGTTACCGCCTGCCGATAAATATTTTCATATCCGGTCATCGAGCGCATTATATCAAGGTCGGTGACCCGTACTCCTCGCCTTGGATCCATGAACCAAACGGGTGTGATTATTTTCTTCTAACAAGGGGATGTTGGGCGCGAACATTTGGTTTGTATACTTTACTTTTTATAAAAAATATATGTTTCAAAAGAACAGACACAATATGTTATTAAAATATGTATTAGAATAACTTAGTGGTATTATAAATAATTCGTTATCGGGGTTCACAGCGTCACTCTGATAACGGGGAATTACCTACCACCCAATGGTGGGGCGCCCGCCGTACCCGGGACTCAGATCCCTACTTATCCCATCCCGTTTTTCATCCTTCCGCTTCACCCCATGGGGCTTCGCGCATGATAATTCCCTGTATCAGAGCTCCGCCTTCACACCCACTACTAATTCCAACTGTTGTTGATGTCTGTTTGTTGTTTGTTGATTCTGTTGTTGTGGGCCCGCCAGCTTTTAGCTGGAGGACCACTTAGCACTCCGTTGTGCATGTGTATGCGTGGATGTGTGTATTATGTGTTGATGTGTTGTGTCACTAAAATGGTTGTTTTTTTTACAAAAATGACCCTTTTTTTATTTTTTAAAGTTGAAGTTCACAATTGGAACCCAAACTACTTCTGTCATAGGTGCACCATGGGGATCCCTCCCTCATATTTGATGAGGTCAAAAGGTCAATGTGCCGAGGTCAAAGGTCAAAAAAACCTTTCAAAAACTTTCAAAAAAGGAAAAAAAATAAAAAATTGACCTCATTTGAAAAGTTGAAGTTCAATGGAGACCAAACTTCTGTCAAGTGGCACCAGGGAATCCCTCATATGTTGATGAGTCAAGGTCTGTGCCGAGGTCAAAGGTCCCCTTGCCAAGGTCAAAGGTCATGTGAGGGTCAAGTTGAAAAATAGGCTAAAAAAGTAAAATTGAACCTCAATTGAAAGTGAAGTTCCATTGGAACCAACTTGTGTCTAGGGGCACCATGGAATCCCTCATAGTTGATGAGGGTCAACGGTCATGTGCCAGGTCAAAGGTCATGGAGCGGCCCACAGCTTATATTCTTTGAATCTAGCGAACGCGAAGCCGAGAACCGCGGAAATTCTAGTTGATGTCTGTTGTTGTGAAAAAGTGTTAAAACATTTGCCTATATCCACATACTTCGATGGATTTAAACTCAACTGGGTCACAGGTCCAACTTGGCATCCCCCATTTGTTGAAGAGGTCTAAATGTACATACCAAGGTCAAAGGTCATGTTTCGGTCAAGTTGTAAAATAGCTGAAAATGTACAAATTGACCTCATTTGAAAAGTTGAAGATAATTGAAACCAAATTTGATTTATGGACCTTACATGCAACCCTCATTTGTTTATGAGGTCAAAGGTCCATATCAAGGTCAAAGGTCATGTGAGGCCTATCATTCACAAACCACGGCAACACGACAGCAAGGCGAACACAAGCATGAGAAGGACCGATGTATTTTTTAAAATCAATAGCAGTACCAAGCCATACCACGCTCGGTTAAATCCCATCAAGTATCCCCACTGCAAAACCGGACCTGGGAAATTAATTTGCGGCCACAGGGAAGCACCCTAAACCACTAGGCCACACTCTCCTACCGATGACACATGGTAAAGAGAGACAAGTTGCTCAGACGCCAGGGTGAAGGCCTGACTTCCGCTAACCAGACTAGTTATACGTTTTTCATTGTTCAATTCCTGATGTAACTTTAAACTAGATTATTTTCAAAATCTTTAAACAAAGGAGAACTATACAAATGATAAAGAGATGAATTAATACCTAAACTTTTTACAATCCGCACCTGGTGTAAACCCAGCACCTTGTACCTGGTCTTAAACATACAAACTACAAAATGGATTTCTCTAATGTTTTAAAAGCGTACTTACCTAAATTAATGCTTTAATTGTTTGGCTAAGGTTAGGATTTCCTTTAATTTTTTTGTTACCTTTCCCATTTAAAAGTTCCCAACTATTATAATTGCTGTTAAATTTTTTTTGTGCCACTGATGGCTTTAATCTTTAAAGGCACTATCAGTGGATCCATTCAAGAGACTCAAATATTCAAAATTAAGTGCCGGGATTTTTTTTTAGGATAGAAATTTATTCTAAATTGTACCGAAAACGTTTCAAAGGTTTAATTGGCCAAACAAGCACGAAAGAAAGCTGCAGCATTGGTTTTTGAATTTGCCTACTATCATAGTCCCATCTCTATATAGAAATCCATGCTTTGTTTTCTGTCTTGCATGACAGATAATGGGCGGTTTCTCTCTGGAAAGTCCTCCTGTGCTCTTTAAATGGACAAGGGGGTTCCTAGAGGCCCACAACCTACATTTTTTTTTTTTCCCATTTTCCGAATAACAATATACTCCCCCCCCCCCCCCCCCCGACTCATATTTTTGTATTTGTCTAACTTTCGGATACACATTTTTTTTCATAAAAAATTAAAAAAACCATAGCCCCATAGCCCCGTTAAATGGATATTAAATTAGTGTGGGTCCCTAGGAACCCCCCTAGTCACCAATGGGGGAGTGTCACTAAAGATATAATTACACATTATATTCCTGTTTAAGCATTTACATATTCATGTAATAAAACAATATAATAATATAAAATTCAGTTACCCGTTATACACTGATAGTGATCACTTTGCTTTTTCATATCTCCATCCCACCAACTGTAACAATCCAGGAAAAGTTACAATGGCAGAAAATGCACTTAACTCAAAAATGACATAATTGTGTTCAATAATAGGTTAACCCAGTGGGTTCACTGCAATACAGTAAAATATACTGGAGAAAGACACAATGGTTTCGTTTGAGATGTATGGTGGGATCGGCCCCAGGAGGTAGTTTATTATGGCATGACAGAGCTCAATTCGGCCATTTGGCAACTACAATGCAGCATTTAACATGAAGCAATACTAAGAAATTACACACAGAAATATACATGTGACCAATGAGAGGCTACATACTGATGAGGTATAAGTACTAGACCACTCACGAACGTTGGAATGAGTTGCATAGAGTGTAGGACTTATTGACCAATCAGTTGAGGATGTCCCCAACGGGTCCCCCACTTCTTCACATAGGCGTGGTTTCCCTTTATGCTTAGGAGGATGCTGGTAAATTTGCATGCTAATTAACTCCGAAATTTTGACATATATTTAAAACCAAATATTTTAATAGAATGACATATCCAGAATTGAAATTTTTACGATTTATACCAGAAAGCAGGATGAGTGGTCTTATTTAATGACAAAATAAGTTAATAGCTAGAACATGGCCATGTGTGGTAGTATTGTAAATGTTAACAATTCTCTGGGGAAATTCCTCTGTAACAAGCTTATTTTTGTAGATCCCAGAGGGAACGACCTCACCCTCCTGCCTGGTTACTTGAAGTCATCATGATAATTACTTTCCTTTAATGAGTTGTGTTAAGGATAGAAATAGGGCTGAAGCTAATCTATAGTAATAACGTCTCTTCCCAAACATTTCACATGTATGTATGGTTTGTTATGATCATTTTTAGGTATGAAGACCAGACTAAGATGCCAACAGGGCATCCTGAAAGGTACAATCTGCAAGTACTGTAGGAGGAGATTCATCAACAACATCACTCATTATATATCCCATCTTCACCACCATGAAATGATCATCAAACCATACTGGTATAGCAACCCAAGTCTTCCACCAAAGGCTGGATGTGTTCCAATTCTAAGATATGGAGGAGATGTTAACAAGGCATGGACTTCAGGTAAATCAAAAACAAGGCATGAAATGACACACACAGGTGAAAAACCTCACCATTGTAACTGCAACAAGTCCTTCAGTCGATCTTGTAACAAGAAAAGACATGAAATGACACACACAGGGGAAAACCCTCATCATTGTAGGTACTGCAACAAGTCGTTTAGTCTAGCTGGTGACAAGAAAACACATGAAATGACAAACACTGGTGAAAAACCTCATCAATGCAAGTACTGCAACAAGTCGTTTAGCCGTTCCGGTGCAAAGAAAATACATGAAATGATGCACAGAGGTGAAAAACCTCATGAATGTAGGTACTGCAACAAGTCATTTAGTCAATCTGGTGACAGAGAAAAACATGAAATGACACACACAGGTGAAAAACCTCATCATTGTAGGTACTGCAACAAGTCCTTCAGTATATCTAGTAACAGGAAAAGACACGAAATGACTCACACAGGTGAAAAACCTCATCAATGTAGGTACTGCAACAAGTCATTTAGTCATTCTTGTGTCAGAAAAAAACATGAAATGACACACACAGGTGAAAAACCTCATCATTGTAGGTACTGCAACAAGTCCTTCAGTATATCTAGTACCAGGAAAATACACGAAATGACACACACAGGTGAAAAACCTCATCATTGTAGGTACTGCAACAAGTCCTTCAGTATATCTAGTACCAGGAAAATACACGAAATGACGCACACAGGTGAAAAACCTCATCAATGTAGGTACTGCAACAAGTCCTTCAGTATATCTAGTACCAGGAAAATACACGAAATGACACACACAGGTGAAAAACCTCATCATTGTAGGTACTGCAACAAGTCCTTCAGTATATCTAGTACCAGGAAAATACACGAAATGACGCACACAGGTGAAAAACCTCATGAATGTAGGTACTGCAACAAGTCATTTAGTCAATCTAGTGACAGAGTAAAACATGAAATGACACACACAGGTGAAAAACCTCATCATTGTAGGTACTGCAACAAGTCCTTCAGTATATCTAGTAACAGGAAAAGACACGAAATGACACACACAGGTGAAAAACCTCATCAATGTAGGTACTGCAACAAGTCCTTCAGTCAATCTGGTGACAAAAGAAGCCATGAAATGACACACACTGGTGAGAAACTCCATCAATGTAGGTACTGCACCAAGTCATTCACTCGATCTAGTTACAAGAAAACTCATGAAATGATGCACACAGGCAAAAAACCTCATCAATGTAGGTACTGCACCAAGTCATTCACTCGATCTAGTTACAAGAAAACTCATGAAATGACACACACAGGTGAAAAACCCCATCAATGTAGGTACTGCAACAAGTCATTCAGTCAATCTGGTAGCAAGAAAAAACATGAAATGATACACACTGGTGAAAAATCTCATCAATGTAGGTATGCACTCCAGTAAGTCCTTCAGTCTAACTGGTAACAAGAAAAAAACATGAAATGACACACACAGGACAAAAACATCAATGTAGGTACTGCAGCAAAAAAAATGTCCATTCAGTCCATTTGGAGACAAGAAAAAAATGAAATGACACACTCAAGTCATTGAGTCCTCAAAATTGGACTAGGAGTTTAGGCAATACCAGCTCCACTGGTACTTGAACTGAGGACATTTTGGATCAAGGGCAAATACTTGAACTTGTGGCATACAAGCTTCAATAAGGGTTGTTCAAATTTGATCCAATTCCACAGAATTACATCAAATATGCAAAATGAACTCATCAATATTCATAAGCTGGCATAAATTATGCAGCACTTCACTTCATCATGCTCTTATGAAATTCGTACAACCGAACTCCCAACTGAGTGGGTAGCGAACCAACAATCAACCTAAGGCATCACGTTATCCCTCCACATCATGTTGTTGTGAGGCCATGCGTCAAACTCAACCTTGTCATGCTTTATCACCTTTAATATCAAGTTAGAAGTTAATCAGCTGTTTGATTCACATCATGCTTTAGTTTGGATATATGATGATATTAAAGGTATAAGTTAAATAGTTATCATAGAAATAATTTCCACTTAAAGGCTAATTCAGATATTTCAAAATATAATTTTTTGTGTAATAATTAAAAATAGTCAACTAGAACTACAGATGGTCACCTAAATGCTCAATTCGAAAGTTTGAAATGAATCAGATTTTTTGTTTTCATGCAGTAAACATTATGTACAGTATTATCTGCCGTAGGATACTGTGTACAACACAAAATCCGGATCCGGAATTTTATAACAAAGTTGTGATTTTCTATATGATGGATTTTGATTTGAGCTTAGCTATTTCACACAGTGATTAGTATATCCATGGACAAGCATTATGTATATGCAAAAAACACGATTTGTTTGAAAATGAGGACGCCTTCCTTTGGAAATCTCTGAGTCAGCCTTTAATTCATATATTATGAGCAAATGTAGCATAGTGCTCAACTGAGATATAATCAATCTGTTTAAAAATACAAAATTAGTCATTTCTTCATGAGAAGAAAACTTATTTGTACTTGTGTGTATGGCATGATTTTTTAGGAACATTTGGTTGAAAAAAATTGAGGGGACTTTATTAGAGGTGGAGTGTATATTACAGACAATACGGTATTTAAATTGAAGATACTCTCCTTTAATAACGAATTGAAGAAACAATTACGTGTAAATCCTGGCATGTCTGACTCTAAAGGACACAATGATGAAGGCTCTAGACCACAAAATACCACACAAGGTAATATTGTGGTATATTGTGGTATATGATAGTTACAGAACCTACAATATTTTGTGGTAGTTTGTGGTATGTGATCTTATCATTGACGTATAAAGTGTGGTACATCCACGTACATCCCGCACCCGACCCGCGCCATGTAAGCCTATAACACCAAGGTTCTCCTGGGCCTGCAATTTCTCTTGGCAGCCCTGTACATTGTGGCCTATGGTGCAGATTGTTGTTTATTACTGTGGTATATTGTGGTATATGATGAGTTACTCCAATTTGTTATAGTTATGATTTAACTCCTAAGCATATACCACAATATACCACAATCAAATTTTGTGGTAGTTTGTGGTCTATGGAAGTTCAAGTATGATGAAAGTTGTGGTATATTGTGATCTGTGCTAAGTCCTCACAATATACAGCCTGCAGTGTTAGGGCTACCTACTCATATGTAAATCCTTCCCTGTCTGACTGTGAGTTTAGGACACAATGATGACTAACTAACTAACTACTCACATGTAAATCCTTCCCTGTCTGACTGTGAGTAAAGGACACAATGATGACTAACTAACTACTCATATGTAAATCCTTCCCTGTCTGACTGTGAGTAAAGGACACAATGATGACTAACTAACTAACTACTCATATGTAAATCCTTCCCTGTCTGACTGTGAGTGAAGGACACAATGATGACTGACTGACTGACTGACTAACTACTCACATGTAAATCCTGCCCTGTCTGACTGTGAGTGAAGGACACAATTATGACTTCCTTGTCCCTTCCTTGGTATTTGTCCACTGTGTTCACTTCTATTCCCTGCTGGCCTGTTTGGATTCCTTCCATAAGCCCTGTGAGAAGCTTACACTGTATGCGATATGGGGCTATAACTCCTATGCTTGAAGCCTCACAGCCACCCTGCAGATTTTGAAGAGAAGAAATCTGAATGTATGCCTTGATATTCACTTAGAAACATTACTTCAATTTCAAGAGACCTACTTTCAATTGTTTCACTTCATTTTGTAATGCTTCACTTCATTATTGACTTGAGATCATCCAACTGATAGACAGGCTGGCCAACATTATACTTGGTTGGTTTAGTTTATGGTTGGTATTTGGTTGATTTATAAACTAAACCAACCAGATACCCTGTACATTTAAAGGGTCTTACATGTTTTTTTTCAATAAAGGATGTCCATGTCCATATGCTGAATGGGTATAGTGTGAACATGCTAGAATAGGTGTTCTCAATTATATTGGCTGAAGGGCCAGAGAATGCTGAACATGTTTCAAAGTTCCCTACTTGAGGGCCAATACACCTGAAATTCTTATGTTTCCCTTTATATTTTAGAGCAAGTTGAGGGCCAACAAACAATTGGTGGCCGGATTTGGCCCGTGGGCTGCCTACTGAGAACCCCTGCGCTAGAAAAACAAATTACTGACTCCTATCAGGGATCCTAAATAAATCGGAAAGAAAGTGGAGGTATACTGCACAAAATCAGTGACTCATCGATCGGCGGACTTGTGTGGCACAGTAGTAGGATAAGGGCCTACGAGCTTGTTTCTCTTCCACCCTGTACTTTTTGCCAATTTGGCAACCCTCCAGAGGGATTGTACAGCAATTGCCCTACATTCCCCCTATACCCCAATTCCGGAGTGGATTGGACCCTATATTGTCCACTATTGACCCAACCCCGGAGGGGTTGGTGTGTTGGACTGCAAAAAATAATTTTTAATTATAAATTTTGCCATATACAGAAAATCAAAATGGCAGTGTATATCCCGTCAGCTGAGAAATTCGAAGCTCGCTTGCAAACGCAAAAGCAGGTTCAAAATTTTGATGTTCTTGAAGGAGAAATTTACGCCCTCACTAAATTCAAGTTCACTGAAACAAAATTCGGCGAGGGCTGCGTTGTAAATTTGGTGAGCGAAGACCCACGCAATAAATTCAAGGTTTTTGCCCCAAGCCTCCTCACCGAGCGTCTTCACACCGTGAAGAAATCAGATTTGCCCGTGTTCATCAGATCAAATGGTACGAAAAAATGCAAGGGCTCAAAAACTAAATTTTACTACGATTTTGATTGGTTTTGAATGAGTCCGAGCCAGAGTCTGAGTCTGGCTCCGAGAGCGAGTAAATCCCTGGTTTGACCAGGGATTTTTTTTGGCCCACCCAGAGGGGTTGGCCCCAGACGGAATATTTTTTGTTGTTGAAATTTTGCACAAAAAAAAATTGATTTTGACCTATAAAGTTGGTAATATATAGAAAATCAAAATGCCGGGCTGCATAGCACAACATTCGGTTTACCGCAATTATGGCGCAAAAGAGGACGGGTCTGTTCTGAATTTGAAAACATTGAGAGTTTTGAAGCCCCGCCCCAATTACCAAGGATATTTTCGAGTAAATCTTTCTTTGAATGGTGTTCCAAAGCGTTTTCTCTGCACCGTTTCGTATACGAGTGTTTCAAAGGTGAAATTCCAATAGAGCTTCAAGTCGATCATATTGACAACAATAAGACAAACAACCACATTGACAATCTTCAATTGCTAACGCCAGCAGCTAATTGTCAAAAAGCTCCTGTTGGAAATAGAGGAAAGCACTGCAAAACACCAATTCCAGTCATTTCCATTTGCCTTGAAAATGGTGAAAGAGAAACATTTCCTAGCATGTATGCTGCTGCAAAAGAACTAGGTGTCAATGTTGGTTTGATTTCCAAAATCATGAAAAAAGAAATTGGCCGTAAAACCGCACAGTCAAAAACAACTGGTTTGTGGTACAGATTTGAAAAAGCATAAAAAAATTCTATCAAAAAATTAATTTGATAGGATTTTTTTTTTGCAGCTCGTTATTTCAAATTTTTTGGTGGATTGACTGTCCCTCAGGAACGACCAATAATTCCTGCCTAGCGAAGGCTCGCTTTGGAGCACCATCCGTTAGGTAGTACAAAATTGGATCTCCACTCTTCTTCACAACACCGTCGATTGTGTATGTTTCAAGAGACCAAATTGGGTCTGTTGCTCGCCTTCTTGAATCTCCCTCAGATTCTCCGGGTTCATACAAGTACCTCAATTTCACGTTGCTTGGAATTTGAATCTCATTTTTCATTTTTTGAGGAGCTGAACTCTTGGCTTCGATTTTCTTTTTCTTGATTGCCTCATTGGGTTTCATCACAATCAGACGAGTTTTTTCGTTATTCAAAGCTGCAATCACGTCTGGCAGTCTTTGCACCCATTCTCTGGATCTAACATTCTTTTCACCTCTGGCTTCCAACAAAATTTCTTTCGCGTACTGATATCCAAACAATCTTTCCGCCAGTGTCCTATTGAATCTTTCGACAATAGCTTGAGCTCGATGTTGTCCAACACCACCTTTATGAATGTCTACACTATGTTTTTTCATCAATTTTGAGACTTCACCCATGAATTCTCGACCTGGATCAACTTGAAGCAAATTTGGCCACGTCAGTCCTTTTCTAGCGTAAATTTTTTCGAAAGCTTTTGCAACCTCATCCAAACTCTTGGTGCTCAGAGGCTCAGCTTTAAATATTTAAAACAAAGGAGAACTATACAAATGATAAAGAGATGAATTAATATTATCTTTGTTGCAATATTATTTACATGGTAGTTTGAAAATAACCTAAACCTCTTAACCCAGCACCTCGTGTACCCAGCACCTTTGTACCTGGTCTTTCAACTCAATGACATTTCTCTTTAAAAAAAAAAAGAGTACCTAAATTAATGCTTTAATTAGTTTGGCTAAGGTTAGGTTTTCCTTTTTGTTACCTTTCCATTTTAAAGCTCCCAAATATTATAATTGCTGTGTAAATTGTGCCACATGGTGGCATTTCTCTTTAAAGAGACACTGGCACATTTCAAAAATAGTACACCCTCAAGATTTTTCAAAATGATATTCTTGCATGGTTGTAAAGCTTTTATATTCATTAGCCCTCACCTGAAATGGTTAAGACCAAATCAGCACCCTTATGGGTGAACAGAATGATTTTATAATAAAATGACTCGGGCGACATTTATTCAGCATACAACAGAAATGGCGTTCAACAAAACACACATCATAATTTGATTCTCATGCCATGCACCCAGTTTGACTGGTCTGTGACCTTTGTGGTTTTAATATCAATGAGTATGAGTCTATGATATTCATGTAATAGACATGCACAGTTGTTGATTAAAGTTAAAGCAAAGTAAGCAAAAAGTGACAGGAGGAGATTTTTTTAGGATACAAATTTCTCTCAAATTGCACTTGATCGGTTGTAGACCACCGACCGAGTACGTTTTGAAGGTTTATTGGACAAACAAGCATGAAAGAGAACCGTAACCTTGTTTTGAACTGGCCTGCTATCCTAACGTCCCTATAGGAAACCATGCTTTGATTTCTGTCGTGCACGACAAATTACTAAATCATCATCGTAATGATAGTAAAGACGTATGCGGCTGATTCACTTCAGTGTGTCAATCTATACCATGGTACGCATTCCAAATATAATAATTGCAATAAAAGGGGTTCAAAAAAAAATAAGGGTGCTTCTCTCTGGAACTGTCCCTGTCTCTCTTTAAAGTTAGGCCTCCAAATTACCCGATGTCCTTTATGCCTCTTACTAATGTCCTTATCTGTTTTTGTGTGATGTTTTATGGATGTGTAAGATAGATCTCTATCCTTCCAATGACCTCGACTATTGATTGCGAGCACACTAAGAAATTTCATATTTTGGTGAAATGGTACCTAGAGTATGCTTTGTTTTGCTTTATAGCATGAACAACGTCCAATTACTCTGCAGAACTGTTTGGTCTCATCTGACTTTGTTCTTGGCAGAGACTTAAAGTAAACAGTGGCGTACAGGCGGGGGGGGGGGGGGGGGGGGGGGGGGGGGGGGGGGCAGGTTGCCGATCGATTTGGCCGTGAAAAAATGTGCAAAAATCCTGCTAAATCAGCCGTTTTTTAGCCCTCTGACCGGGAAAAATTGCCTTTTGACGCCCCCTGAGAGGGGAAAATTTCCCAAGACTGGGAAATTTTGCCCCCCTCAGAGCGTGTAAAGGCTGTTACGCCACTGCTTAGTAACTTCATATTTACATTCTATCTAGGTGCCTGGTAACACAAAAAGGCAGTCATGCGTTTCATCCCTGTTCTTATAGCGAAGAATTCCCAGTATGGTGGTTTTAATACTAACTAGGCAGTCAATGATTTCGCCGATCACCTGGGTTTCCGATCACCTTGGCTTGAATGACCCTCGGACCCCCGCTAGCCCCACATGAACTGATCTTTTTTTACAGTGTCCTGGAGGAGACCCAAATTGCCCCTCAGAAATGCCTTGGCACCCCTCTGCCCACTCCCCCCCCACCCCCCCCCCCCATTTGCATTGTTAATCACGGACCAAAAGGCCATGGCCTTAGAATGTTTACTTCCGCCTACACTCTGATATGAGAAACCGTGGTAGAGTTAATGTTCAGTTTTACAGTTTTAGTATGACCAAAGGGCAGATTTATATTCACACAACATATTGCAGTGACCCCACGGGTCATACTACACACTGCACTAAACTACACTTGTGATTTTAGTGCCCTTACAAAAAAGACTAATATCAGAACCCCTTACAAAGGAAAACAAGGAGAAACAGTTACAACAAATTCAACCAAAATAAGTATGAGCTGTGTTGAAGTTTGCCAGTGAAGCTGCATGATGAATGTAATATGGAAGGTTGTTCCAAAGTTTTGGTGCAGCAAGCAGAACAAGACCATTTGCACCTGCAACACTAGAGTGAATGGAATATGTACTACCTATATTGAATACACATTATGTAATTATTTAATGTCAATTTGTATGGCAGGTCCTGCCAATTTAACTTTCCCATTGGTTTGTACAGTGTGGGATGGAGATAACGCAAAAGCAAAGTGTCATTATCAGTGTATAAAGGGTTAACTTTAATTTTATATATTTAGTTGTTTATTACATGAAGATGTAAATGCTTAACAGGAAAACTATTCATAATTTGTTGGTTTGTAATCTAAATTTTTATGCACTCCTTATTGATGGACAAGGGGGGTGCTACCTACGTAACGGGGTGAAGGATTTTAAATTTTTTATGAAAGATGCCTACAAAAGTCTGTGAACCACCAATGGCGTATGGACGGATTGCTTTTTTCTCCCGAGGGTATATGTGCAGTCTGGGTGGTTGCATAATTATGGGTGTACATTGTGTAGGTATAGTCCTAATACTTGATGCAGAAGTGTGAACCAAAAAAGTCATAAGCCAGTCTGCCTGCATGGAAGCACGTGAAGCTAAGTGACTTTTGAGGACCCAAACTCAACAAAAACTCCATATCGGCAGTTGACGGTCGCTAGGACTTATCAAAGGCCCCATAGGTCTAAACCTTTTCAGTCATGACTAAAATTATATTGAGTTTGGCTACTCTTAACACGTCTAGAAAAAAAAAATTGCTTTTTGGGGAAATGTTGACCTTTTTTGACATTTCCCGCACCCCCTGTCAGACCCGGGGGAGGACCCTGGGAGAAATGAATTACATATGGTTAGTAGGGGGATTCGTCCCATCCTACAACATAACCTAAGTTTGACTACTCATAATCTCTCTCGTGGTAATAACAGTAAAATATTTATGGCAAAATGTTACCTTTTTGGGGTGAAATGTTTACCTTTTTTGACATTTTCTCCATCCCCCTGTCAGACACCAGGGGAGGACCCTGGCGGGAATGGATTACTGGTTAGTAGGGGCTGTGCCCTTCTACAATATATCCAAACTTGACTATGAAAAATGTAGAAAAATAAAAAAAATTATGGCAAAATGTTTACCTTTTTGGTGAAATGTTGACCTTTTTTGACATTTCCCACCCCCTGTCAGACCCAGGGGAGGACCCTGGGGGAATGGCTTACATGGTTAGTAGTGGATTGTGCCCCCACAATATACTCTAAGTTTGGGTTATTACTCATCTTGTAAAAAAAGTTATGGCAAATGGTTTACCTTCTTGGTGGAAATGTTTTACCTTTTTTGCATTTCCCATCCCCACCCGCCTGTCAGACCCAGGGGAGGACCCTGGGCGGATTTGATTACATGGTTAGTAGGGTGCGCTTGTGCGCCCTCTAAGCTCATCTGGAAAAAAAAGTTATGGCAAAATGTTTACCTTTTTGGTGAAATGTTGACGTTTTTTGGACATTTCCTTCCTCCCCACCCCCTGCTCAGACCCAGGGGAGGACCCTGGGGGAAATTGGATTACAATTGTTAGTAGGTGCTTGTGCCATCGTACAATATATCTAAGTTTGGGTACTCTAAGCTCATCTGGAAAAACATTAATGGCAAACTGTTTTACCTTTTTGGTGAAATTTTTGACCTTTTTGACTTTTCCTCACCCCCTGTCAGACCCCTGGGGAGAACCATGGGGGAATGGATACCCATATGCTTGTGGGGCTTGTGCCCACCTACAATTATACCTAAGTTTGGGTACTCTAGCCATCTGGAAAAAAGTTAATGGTCAAAATGTTTACCTTTTTGTGTGCTGTCAGACACACATACCACCCAGTCTACATCCTTACATACATACATAACGTAAATCCAGACATTGTGGCCATTTCATCATCCGTATTTTGCTACTCATCCGTCCAAAAATATGAGTCGGAAGGGAAAAAGTTATTGGTTTTTTGTTTCGAAACTTTAAAAATGTAGTTTTTGTGGGGGGCCCCCTAGGACCCCCCTTGTGCCCTTAAAGGACTGATGAAAGTTCCAAAGGAAGTGCTCTCATTTTTTTTTTCAAACCAGGTTTTTGCATTATGATTTTTTATGATGATTAGCATTTTTTGTCGTGCACGGCAAGAAAAGTCAAAAGCATGGCTTTCTATAAGATGACTACGATAGCAGGAAAGTTTCAAACAAATTTGGCGACTTCTTCTTTCTGCCGGTTTGTCTAATACACCTTTGAAAACTTTTCGGTACCAATTTGAGAAAAAATTTTTTGTATCCGAAAACATCTATCACTTAAGTAAGTGAAATCCCTTTTTTCAAATTCCCCCACCCCGGACCTCCATGCAACCTGGAGGCAAAAATTAAATCCAATTAATTTGGCTTCCCTCCAAGTGTGTCTACACTCTACACGATGGCCAAAACTCTAAATCATTCCCCTGACCATTCTCATCTAATTTGGACCGTATGCGGCTTTGGTTATTTTCGCTTTTAATATTTGTTTCAATACGTGTTATTTATTTCATATCCAAATGTGTCTGCTATTGTTTTTATTGCTTCTATCTATACAGTAAAGTTAACTGGTAAAAGACTCTTTCGATACTACCATCCTGTTCTAACTTTAGACCTGGTTTTCAACCATGGTTAGTCCTACATGGTGGACCTTCTTCCTTTCAAAATAGTGGGGTGAACGTTAAATTGCAATGGTGGGAAATTCCTCATAGATGGGTTATTCACCTATCCATGAGGAATTTATCTCACCTGTTACAGCAACATTTTTAGAGTATGTTAAAAAAATGTCCCCATCAATGTATGACTAACCCTGGTTAAACTCAGGTCTAAAGTTTAGGCTCCCTTTCAGAATACCAGCCCAATGATTTTACAGTTGAGAGGTACGTGGGATCGGCCCAATGAGGTATAGTACTTTCTGCCGGATTTGCAAACTGCATATGGCAGCATAAGTTGAACATATCCAATATTTAAGAAATTAACAAAAATATATATGTGACCAATGAAGGTAGTACTGATGAGGTAATAAGTAATAGACCACAAGCAAATAAGTTAGAGTAGTTTGCAGAGAGTGTAGTACATAACATTGACCAGTTCAGGAGGATCTCCACATGGCCGTCACCCACACGTTCTTAAAATAAACATAAGGTGTGGTCCCTTGATGCTTGAGGAGGCTGTCATTTGCAATGGACTCTCGCGATAACTATGAGGGACTTCCCAGTAACAACCCAATCCGAGAGTTCCTTCTTCAGCCAACGTGGTTACCCTACATCAGTCACTGAAGCTGCTATTCGTAAAACTGCCACCCTGACCAACGCTGAAGCAACTTGAACCCACCACAATCCAATCACGGGTTCGTTTTTCCTTCCTCTGGTACTCACTTACCACCCTCTCAACACGCAAATGCGGCCAAGTTCCATCTGACGCAACGCTAGCATACTTCAAGCTGATGAAACTACACGCATATCTTCCCTACTCCGCGCTCGGTCTGTGCTATCGCCGTGACAGAAACCTACGGGATGAACTAGTCGGCGCCACCATCGCTTGGGAACAACCAACGCAAAACAGGTTTCTACACCCCTTGCAACAGAACCAGATGCAATACTTGTACTCATGTTGACTCAGCCCTACAGATTACCGGACTTCGAAGGAAATTTACTGTCACCTAGCTTACTGACCGCTCAATCGATTTACCACGCATTCCGTGTGCACCAAGTGTCAAATGTTTTTATTTATATAGATGAGACCAAACGTCGGATTGGCTTGACCGTTTCACGGAACATCTCCGTTCCATTCGCCTTCCAAACCCCGGGTCTTCCCATCGCACACACTTCCCACAGAACCACAATAAGGACACACCTCAAATCTCCGTGTACACACGTTGCAGAGCGATCAACAAGAAGGGAAGCAGAGCAACTCATCATACATAGACTCTGACTCTCCAACACCCGTGACCATAAATGCTACTTTTAACGCATTCAATTTTTAATTGTATTTTTCATTCACGCCCGAGCGTTGCCTATTTGCTCTCCTTCGGCCGCATATACGCACGCCTCCTCCTTGCGGCCCTCTCCGTGTTTTTTTTTTTCCGCGCGGCCGCCACGCATCTCGCAACCGTTCCCCCGTGTTAATCTTCAATACAAATCTCGCTAGACACTCAAACCTGAATTAAGACGAATCCCGAAAATTGTTGTTGTCAACTTATCTCATTATTCCGGCATTCTTTACTTTGGATATTGACCTTATATAATGTTAGTATTATAGTATTCTTTGTACAGATGGAACATAGGCGAAAATATTTACTATTCATAGTCCCTACAATTAACCTTTCTATTCTGCTTAATTAATTAATATTCATGTCTTTTTGTAGCTGGATTATCTCATCATGCATAAATTAATATTCATTTCTTTGGACGGAATACAAGCGCAAACAAGGATAACGTCAAGTGAAAAAAAATTTCGTCGCCTAACGTCAAACTCTATTTTATTATGAATAGAAATTTTCGCCTACGTAGGATATTTGATAATCTATATATATATGATGAAGGGGGGAGTCAATACGGATCACCCCAATTGTCAACGCCCGTTTGACCAAAATAATCATCATATTTTACTTAATAGTGTTAAAAATTCATAGTTTCAAAATGGTGTTAAACGACACGCTTTGCGATCACTTTGTTCTACTTACATTCCATTATAACAATTTTCTGTTCTGAAATGGTAATTTTTATAGCAGCGTTTTGCGGCACATGTACTAGAACGGGATCGTGTCAATAAACCCTATTTCATTAATAACTTTTCATCGAACCCCATCCCCCATGTAAAGGAATTTACTGCCACTGAAGGGCAGTGTTAAGGTCCGTTTTTTTTTAAAAATACTTTCACTGGCATTGTTGTGCAGTAATTGCAATGCAGTCTACTAAAAAAATCGTACTTAATGCCCTCGGCAGTGTGCAGCACGCAATGCAGTACTGCAACAATTAAGTTAATTTAATGACCTGTAGTGACCTGGGCCTGGTTGACTGCAGTACATCGATCGCAAAAAAAGAAAATAATAAGGTGGCAAGTGAAGTGATGAGCATGCGTAAAGGTCCGTTCATACTTCCACTGCAAATTTGTGCAGTGCTGTTGGCATTGCCTTGATATCTTAGCAATGCCGTACTAACAACAAGTTTAAATTCTTTAACTTGCATTGCAGTGGGTTGCGTCAAGTTGTAGCAGAAAGTGGTCCATATAAATATCAATGCAGCAGCACTGCAAACTTCATTGCTTTAGTATGAACGAAACACTTAATTTTACTTTATCACTTCCAGCAATGAAGTGCAGTGGAAGTATGAACGGACCTAGGATAGGCAAGAAACGCAGAGTAGCACTAAGCGAATATCTACGCGTTTTTTCATTTCGATTTTTTTTCTTTCTTCTGCAATTGTTGTTTTATATTTTTATTTCTTTTGATTCTTGTTGTCGTCGTATTTTTTCCGGAATTTTTTATTAACATGCAATTTGTTTGCTTTGTTTTGTGTTTTGTTTTTAATTTTTGTTGTATTTTTAATAATCTTTACTCTATTCTCGGTACTTTTTTTCTAACATTTAGGTGCCAAGTAAGCCACATACCGCCTATCGTTTGTTGAGAATGTCTCGCAACTGTTACCTAAACTAGAACCACGCACTTGCTATGATTTAATAAAGGAATGACTGTATTTTACGTTGACAATCAGGGGTCCATATTACAAGGCGACACAAATTTTAGAAAATTTAAAAACTGCCAAGATTCTGGTTGAACCAAACCATAGTTGTCACCACTGCGTATTTTGCTTTTATGCTACCGGGTATTCTTCAACGAACACACTAACTGAGTTTCCGGGCGATTTGTAGGAGTTGCGTCGCAGCTCAAAAAACACAATTTGTTTGAAAATTGAGGGCGCCCTCCTCGGGAAATCTCTGAGTCACCTTTAACCAAATATTTTAATAAAATTACATATCCACCACATTGAAAGTTTTACGATTTTATACCAAGAAAGCAGGATGAAGGTGGTCGTATTAATGAAAAATAAGTTAGAACATGGCCATGTGTGGTAATATTGTAATGTTATAATCTCTGGGAAAATTCCTCTGTAACAAGCTAAGTATTTTGAGATCCCAGATGGGGACGACTCACATGCATCCTCCTGGTTACTTGAAGTCGTCATAATTACTTTCTTTAATATTTGTTTGAGTAAAAGCAGATTATTTATAAGACAAAATCATTTTGGTCACAGTAGATTGGACCTTTTAGAACCTATGGCTGGTATTCAGAAAGGGGGTCCAACTTTAAACCTGGGTTTTAAACCAGGTTTAGTCCTAAATGTGTGGACTTTCTGTTCAAAATACTGTTAAAGTATAATTGGTGAGAAAATTCCTCATGGATGAGCCAAAACAACACATCCATGAGGAATTTTCTCAACCTTTACAGCACATTTTTGTTGAAAGGAAAAAAGGGCCACTCATGTAGGACTAACCCTGGTTTAAACCCGGGACTAAAGTTAGACTCCATTTCAGAATACCAGCCCAAATTAACAACTTTATTATTCCACATATATTTTGTGGAAACAAGGCATGTTTAATTTGTGTTCCCTTTTTCCAAAATTAAAAATAATGTTTTGCCCCTAATTTTCATGCCTCTTTGTGGGATTCTAATTTTATTGCTTAATTGTTATTGTCTTATGGCGCTGCATGTTGGTTTACATTTTGTGCTAAAATTCCTTGGGAAAGTAATTTGCGCAGAGGTGTTAACCCCATGGTCCTTTCTTGGACTTTTTGAACATCTAATCACCAAAAAACTGGACCTTAATTGCCTGTATATGGGCCTGAACTTGTCTAATGGATAAAACTACCTGCCAAATGGTTACAAAGTATATTATTGAGCCAAACAGTACCATGTTAAGGATAGAAATAGGGCTGAAGCAAATCTATAGTAATAACTTCTCTTCCCAAACAGTTTACATGTATGTATGGTTTGATCTAATCTTTTTCAGATATGAAGACCAGACCAAGACACCAACAGGGTATCCTGAAAGGTACAATCTGCAAGTACTGTAGGAGGAGATTCATTAACAACATCACTCGTTATATATCCCATCTTCACCACCATGAAATGACCATCAAACCATACTGGTATAGCAACCCAAGTCTTCCACCAAAGGCTGGATGTGTTCAAATTCTAAGAAGTATACATGAAGGAGATGTAAACAAGACATGGACTTCAGGTAAATCAAAAACAAGGCATGAAAGGACACCTGTAGGAGAACAACCTCATCACTGTAATTACTGCAACAAGTACTTCAGGCTATCTAGTCAAAAGAGAATGCATGAAATGACACATACAGGTGAAAAACCTCATCAATGTAAGTACTGTAACAAGTCATTTACTCAATCTAGTCACAAGAAAACTCATGAAATGACACACACAGGTGAAAAACCTCATCATTGTAAGTACTGTAACAAGTCCTTCAGTCGATCAGGTGACAAAAATAGACATGAAATGACACACACTGGTGAAAAACCTCACCATTGTAAGTACTGCAACAAGTCCTTCGGTCGATCTGGTGACAAAAATAGACATGAAATGACACACACTGGTGAAAAAACTTTTCACTGTAAGTACTGCAACAAGTCATTTAGTCATTCTGGTCATAGGAAAATACATGAAATGATGCACACAGGTGAAAAACCTCATCAATGCAGCTACTGCAACAAGTCATTCACTCTATCTAGTGACAAGAAATGACATGAAATGATACACACAGGTGAAAAACCTCATCAATGCAGGTACTGCTACAAGCCATTTACTCAATTCGATGCAAACAAAAGACATGAAATGACACACACAGGCAAAAAACCTCATCAATGTAGGTACTGCAACAAGTCATTCACTCAATCTAGTCACAAGAAAACTCATGAAATTACACATACAGGTGAAAAACCTCATCAATGTAGGTACTGCAACAAGTCGTTTAGTTACTTTGGTGACACAAGAAAACACATGAAATGACACATACTGGTGAAAAACCTCATCAATGCAGATACTGCAACAAGTCATTCACTCAATCTAGTAACAAGAAAACTCATGAAATGACACACACAGGCGAAAAACCTCATCAATGTAGGTACTGCAACAAGTCATTCACTCAATCTAGTCAAAAGAAAAGACATGAAATGACACATACAGGTGAAAACCCTCATCAATGTAGGTACTGCACCAAGTCAATCACTCGATCTAGTCACAAGAAAACTCATGAAATGACACACACAGGCGAAAAACCTCATCAATGTAGGTACTGCAACAAGTCATTTAGTCAATCTGATGACAGAGAAAAACATGAAATGACACACACAGGTGAAAAACCTCATCAATGCAACTACTGCAACAAGTACTGCAGTCCCCACAACTTAGTCAAAAGAGGAATGCATGAATGGACACACATTGGTGAAAACACCTCATCAATGTAGGTTACTGCAACAAGTCATTCACTCAATCTAGTAACAAGCAAACTCATGAAATGATACACACTGGTGAAAAACTTCGTATCAATGCAATACTGCAACAAGTACTTCGTCGTTCTGTCAAAAGAGAATTGCATGAAATGACACACAAATGGTTTGAAAAAAACTATCAATGTAGGTACGTACTGCAGGAAGTAAGTCCTTGCAGTCTATCTGATATCGCTGATATCGCCTATCTCGCGGTTTGTGAATGATATGGCCTCACATGACCTTTGACCTTGAGATGTGACCTGTGACCTTGGAGAGGTGACCTGTGACCTACAAAACAAAAATAAGGGATTGCATGTAACCTCCATAACAATGGTTCCAATTGCACTTAAACTTTTCAAATGAGGTCAATTGTAATTTTTTACCCCTTGACAACCTCAACATGACCTTGGTATGTGACCTTTGACCTCATAAACAAAAATAAGGGATTGCATGTAAACTCCATAAACCAAGCTTGGTTCCAATTGCACTTAAACTTTTCAAATGAGGTCAATTTTAATTTTTAGCCTATCTTACACCTTGACCTCACATGACCTTGGTATGTGACCTTTTACCTCATCAACAAATGGGGGATGTCATGTTGCACATGTGACCCAAATTTGGTTTAAATCCATCAAAGTATGTGGATATTACAGGCAAATGTTAACCCTTTTTCACAACCACAGACATCAACAACAGACTACAGTGGACAAAGTGGCAGGCAACACAAAAAAATGAAATAACACTCACATTTGGATAAAACATAAAGTAGGTAGGCCTATTGCAGCAAGACATTCGTCATTTCGAAACAAGAAAAATATGAAATGACACACTAAAGTCATCGAGTCCTCAAAAATTGGATCCAGGGGTTCAGGCTATCAATAATACAGCTCCACTGGTACTTGAATTGAGGACTTTTGGGGGATCAAGGGAAAATATTTCAATTGTGGATACAAGCTTCAAATAAAGGCCACCGGGCACAGATTCTTATCGTTTAAAAAAGGTGAAAAACACGCACCCTGGGAACAAAGTTACATAATTTTGAGAGATATATCTTTAAAAATTAAAAAATTTTTTAATTTAAAAGAATTACCTAGTTATGTGAAAATAGAAAAAATGAATTATTTAAGTGCCCAATTTCTTTTGAAATCTATCACATAATAAACCTCGGTTTATAAAGATTTGACTTACTGTCATCAACGGGTGTAGCAATGTTTAACGCATGCATGGCTGTTCCCTGGTCATTGCAAAGTACTTCCGTATTTTCAGGAAGATGCAGAATTGTGCTGCCCAATTGAATTTTACTATAAAGGTAAAGGTAATGACCATTTGTTTTGTAGGGTAGCGCTTAGCGACCCGACTATAGAACCCACTGCTCCAAATTGCGAAGGAGTCTATTTCTATGCTGCAGGTCATTTCATTAAATGTTTCCTTTTTGATAAAAAGATCTACGTACTAGTATTAATTTTGGAAGTTTACGTTTTAGGTGTTGGGTGTGGGTAATGCGATGCAATTTCAGACAAAGAATAACATCATGCATGTTGAAATGGCCTTCTTTAAAAAACATTTCTTTTGATTTTAGTCTCTGTGAAGACTTGCTTTTGATGGGAGTTTGGTTTTAAACGTTGCCGGGATAGGATAAAGGGTGAGTAAAAAAGTAAACAAATAGGAGAGTTGTAAGTAAGAAAAAGATGTCAGGCCACGTAGAGTTATCCTACGTAATTGATTGAAGCTTTTACCATGTTTGTGTTGATATTATTTAAGACGAAGTTTTAGGGAAAATCTTATTTGAAAAACGACAGGAAGGGGTAACCTACATTAAATTAAAGCTTATAACTTGGGGAGATTCAGTTTTAACACATTTTTGACGCCCAATTGGGCATTTTTTCTATTTTCGTAGTTTGAAATGAAAGGAAGGTGTAACTATGTTAAATTAAAAAGCTTATGATCTTGTGAGGTAAATGCACTCCACACCAAGGTAAAGGCAAAACGAGGGGAAGTCACGAGTTGTAAAACAAGGTGGTGATTGGTTCTAATGCAATCTCTTATGCTTAATGTATCAAACATTCTACTTTATTCAGTTAGACGATTTTCTGTTTATACATGTTTCTGTAATAAAAGTGGCAACTTATAAAACTAGAAAACCATTACTCCTTTAATGCTTTTAATGTTGTTTATTTCTTGTAACATTATGCCTGGCAACCGACACAGTTTTTTAATACTTGTTACTTTAGCCCCTTCAGCGTAGCATTATCACATGGGCGACAACCTGACTTGTGAATGTGATGTGGAGGGACAAGCGTTATCATAGGGTCACATGACTGTTTTGCCCACATGAATTTACTGAGCTTGTTTTCTTTATTAAATGTGGGGGCCCAATCGAAACCCTTTTCCATCCATTTTCCATCAACATGAATGTTGGTGTGTATCAGAAGTATTGAAAAAGAAAAGTCCACAACACATTTTTCAGTCATTACCCCAGTAAAATTTAATAGGGGATTAAGGTGGAATATTTCCTAACAAAATGTCTCCAAAGGGTCGACCCTATCATGGTCCGATTTTCCATATCATATTTAATATCTCCCTGACAAAGAACTGTATCCAAAACATCTATTACGAAATTTTTTAATTATTAGATTGGTTGGGGTAAGCAACATGTGACTAAAATTAAATGTCCCATTGACTGCCATGTAATTAATGTGGTCACCACATGGGAGACTTTTTTATAACTACAGGGAATAATTTTCTTGGACTTAAATTATCTTAGTTAATTCAAAAATATGAACTTTGTTCTCATCCAAATAATCAGATATAAAAAAATAGGGGGGTGCAGGTGTCCACCTGCCCATCGGCTCATAGTTCTTTCTCCTGCCAGCCCCATAGGAAATGCCATTTGTACAGGGTCTAGAGAAGGGCCCAATGTTGTTTCTCTAAAGTATACTCACCCACCCCATTCATTACCCACCCAATGTGACCCCAACCCAACCCAAAGGAATCAGAAATCACCCCTCCTGAATTTATCCCCTCTTACGTCACGAATAAGCTGCAGTATTTCATTCCCGTATTCATTAATGAAAGAACATGGAGGGATCTGAACTCAAATGTATTGATTCCTCCCACATAGGGGGTACTTGAGCCCATCCCACAGTGCACCAGTTTGTGGACATTTCACCTAACTAAGGTCATGTGATCCCACCAAAGTCATATTTCATAAAAGTCAAAGTCATAAAACCCTTGCACTCATAGCTGCCAAAGTACGGTTTAATCTCGAAGTTACACTTCATTCCAACACATAAACATAGGGCACATGCAATGCCGTAGGGGCATTTGTTGAAA
>JAMKCH010019300.1:0-22661 GCA_023653785.1 Ophioderma brevispina | reverse complement strand
TGAGCCACTGGCTTGATCTTGGTTGACCAGTCGGCTCAACAGATGGTTGTAAATTGCTGGAAGATGGCTCCTGACGGCTCCTTGTTTAATGGAACTTCTGTGGATCCTAATGTGCCAGGCCTCTCGAATTCCTCCCCCTTCAAAGTGGTCCGTTCGAGTCCGTATCAATGATCTTACCAATATCCGGTGGATACTATGTCCACCCCTAGTATGCTGATATATAGGCGACTCACTTCTGGTAGTATGTCATAAATCGGGTTTTTAAGAAGTCCTTTTGTTTCGCCCACATAAGAGGCGGGGCAGTCCACACAGGAAATGATAGATAAATTAGGTCACTTTGACTTCATTCTTAAGCTTTATCCTTTGGTTGTCAACTAGCAGTCGCGAAGTAGTTTTACGTGGTCGGAAGTGTACTTGAACTCCTCTTTGCATAAAATTCCTACGAGGCCTTCCGAGACACCCTGCACATATGGTAAGCTGACATGTCCTTTGTTAGGGGTCCCGGCACCCCCCCCCCCCCCTTGGTGGAAACTGTAATGTCTATTTGCTGTGCTCCAGCTACTGCTAAATGTGATCTCTTATACCGCAGTGGTCCCAGAGCTGATCTTCTAATATCCAATGTCATATTCTTACTGAACTGCTCTTGGGTTACAGGACCATCGTTCATCGTGAATGGGTAACGATTTTTCCCTCAAAGTAGGGTTCCCAGTAAGATGGAATCAAGGGACAGTCACTGAAATCATGGCAGAATTAAAAAGGTGCAAGGAGAGAGATATGGTTTCATCAAAAAACAGGACAATCAACCGCAAAATTATGCTGCAGTGCGTAGAGGATCTTAACAATAAATCTATAACCTAGCAATGGCACCTTGGATTTAGAGCATTATTGGCAGGAGGGTCTTAAAACATTTTTATGTGTGGATATTTGCATACATGTTTCCTGTGCTATTGCTAGCCGTGACAAAATAGGTTTGCATCAAGTTTAGGGAATTGTTTGGTTATTTTTTCTGCGTTTCTTTCTTGTTTCACCATATGTTCAAAAAGTACATTTCAAATATAATCCAAAAAAAGAAAGGATAAGAAAATTTTATTAGTAGCAAAAATGGCTGTTTCTGGCGGGTAACGTTCTCGGTTAGACACTCTGTATAGTAGTAAGACCTAGGCACTATATTTATTTAGTTCGTAGAGAATGATATCATGATTTATGCTGTCGAATGCCTTGCTAAAATCTAAGAATATTGCATGGTGTGGACTTTATTATTCAATTTTTCAGAATTTTACAATACAGTTCATTTATAGACCGTATTCAATAGCCAGCCATGTTGGTGGACAAGATAGACGCATTCTAGACATGCGAATCCAGGAAAAACTGCCACTTTATGGGGTCAAACTTTTCTCAACGGTGTTATGTCCCTGAACCCAAACTCTTTCAAATAAGCTTGGGGGCCACCCAGATTTTTGTCTCAAATCCAAGATGGCGGCCAAAATTCAAAATGGGCGCTAAAATTACCTTAATTAGATATAAGTATGTGGAACATTTTAATTTCCAGGTTTTTTCCAGTGGTTCTGCCACTATTAAGCTATACACTTCGTTTTCAGCTGAAGCACCACCCATGATGTGGTCTCAAATCCAAGATGGCGGCCAAAATCCAAAATGGGGGCCAAAATCACTCAATTAGAACTATACTGCCTCTTAGATTTCCCTTTTAAATCTTTTCTTGCTGGATATGCTATTCTGAACCTATATTCTGTGTGTTGAGCTTACGGGCCACCTAAAATTTAGTCTCAATCCAAGATGGCTGCCAAAATGGCCACCAAAATTACTTTAATTAGGGGTATAGTGTGCTGAAGCTTTCCATTGCAAGATTTTTCAGTAGTGCCCTCATTTTAAACTTATATCCTTCAAATTCAGCAGGAACACCACCCATAATTTGGTCTCAAATCCAAGATGGCGGCCTACATCCAAAATGGCCGCCAAAAGCTACCTTAATAAGATATCTAGTATGTTGAGGTTTATCGCTTGAATGTCATTTAAGTGGTTCTCCTATACCTATAACCTTCAAATTCAGCTGAAACGACACCCATTATATGGTCTCGAATCCAAGAAGATAGCCTAAATGTAAATTGGCCTCCAAAATTACCCTAATTTGGCTTCCAAAAATTATCCAAGTTTTGAGAAATCGGAGTTTATCTGCTTGCACCACTTTTTTGGGGGACACCCTGTATGTTAAAGTTTATCACTTGAAGGTCATTTTAGTGGTTCTATCACCCTATACCTATTACTTTCAAATTCAACTGAAATGCTGATATAGAGTATTTTGAAGTTTTCCATTTTTGCAATTGTTTTGTCATTCTGAACCTACATCCTTTACAGTTGGCTTGAGATCCACACAAACACTGAATTTGAACTAAAGTCCAAAATGGTTGTCATTAATCGAAAATGTCAAAATGTCCTCAAATTGAATTCCCCCAGATTCTATTTGCAGCAAAAAAGTCACTTTTTTGTGTAACATGGGGGTTTACTTGGTATCAGAAGCAGATTTTGTATTAAAGTACTAATTGTGCTAATTTTGTCCATAACTTACTAAGAAATAATGTCCAGGTTAATTTCATGTGTGTTTAGAACGTCCAAAGGGATAACAAATGGACAACACACAAATTCAAGCCCATATAAAGTTTATCCACTTATATTGCAAGCAGTGTCCGTCTGTGAATCACTGGCAGATGAATAGACTTCTTTAATGCTGGCAGAAGATGTACACCATCATCCTGCACATTACAGAAAAAGCCATATGCTCAGGAAAAATGATTTGAACTAGATTTTTTCCTCTTCCTCATCTCTCTCTCTCTCTTCTCTCCTCCATGTCTCTCCCTCGTGCTCCTTCTGCTCGCTTCCTCTCTCACTCTTTCTCTCTTTCTCCCTCCAAGTCCCTCCCCTGACTCTTTCTCCGGTCCCTTCTTCCTTCATATCTCTATCTCTTTCTCCCTCTCAGCAGTGATTCTTTTTTAATTTCATCTCATTTTAGGATATTTTGGCCAAAATTTCGGCATTTATATTTATTTTCAGACCAGATGTTTTTGGTTATTTTAGCCCAATTTCATGCTGTTTTAAGGATTTTTCATTGCTTTCTTAATTTTCCCCCAAACCCAATCACACCTCTACTCTCTTTTCCTCTCTTATACTTTCACTCACTATCAAATACTAGTACTATAACCACGAATCTCCTCACTCATTCGTAGAGCGCCTAGTTCCTATGATTCCATGACTTCTAATGTAGCTTAATGTGGCCTCCAGAAATATTTAACTTGGTAATTATCCAGGGTTTACGGACTTATCTGGTGTTTACGTAGCCCTATCTGCGTTTACAGTAAACCCCGGATTACAGTAAATCCCAGATACGGCCGTAAAGTTAACCCTATCTACAGTGGAATTAAAAATTACTTGGACAGGAGATACGCACACCTCTTGTAAGCGCAACAAGCTACGCGGGGGTTCGCCGCATTCTTCGACCAATTACGCGTCGCGAAACGAGGTGCGATGTTCCTCCTGGCTCACGTAGTCCACGCTCGCGTGTGTTCGATTCTGTCCAACAAATTATTAATCAGACTGTAGGACTTATCCATTATACATGTTCTCTTATACATGTTCTCTTCGCTTTTCTTAGTACTCGCACTCACTCTCAAAATAGCCAAGCACCTAATTCTCACCCATAAAGCATCATCATCATCAGATCCAAATGTAAATCAGAGGAGTTGCAATGTCAATATAGGGCGCAACATACCTTCCAAGGTCACTAAAATTATGGAACCAATCAAAAACTGGTATCAAGTAACGCAAAACTGATCAGCAGAATTGAGTCCCGGGAGAATGATTAGTGTCGATATCTCAAAATGTGGACAAGTATTTACAGTATCAATAGAGAGTAACACATAGCTGATCAGCCATAGTGTGGCCCATATCCAAAAGTAACTAGAATTTCGCGGTTCTCGGCTTTCGCGGTTTTCGTGTGCGGGAGGGGGGTTGCTTACCGAGGTTAGGGTTGTTTGGTTCCGTGCGGAACCTTATCAGACGTAACCTGTAGCGTTTGTAAACTTTGTCACCACCTTAGGGTCCCTGCCTGACTACCGACCACAGGGCCCTTTGCAATTATACCAGGGCCCCCTTTACTAGCTGCCTTAAACTCCCAAGGTCTTTTCTTCAATTCGAACTATCCAAGACCCCTTTCACAACTGTCTGGGAGCCCTTCCCAGATGTCACAGATTGTCCTTCCCAACTAACCCAGATCCCCCTTCTCATCTACCAAAGGTGGACCTTTCCCAACTAACCCAGGTTCCTCCTTTCAACTACACCAGGGCACATTTCTACATTACCTTCACACCATATCCCTTTTTATCTATATGGCAATTCCCAACTACCCATCCCAACTACCCATGTTTTTTTTGTACTACAATTGATTCTGTCATGCGCTATATGATATTGGGCAGAAGCGCTTGACGGAATATAAATGGCAATACTTCATTTGCATACCATGAAGCCTCTACCAGGTTTCCTTCTCAACCTCCCAGAGTTCCCTTTCCCAACTACCCCCGGGGTTCTCTTTCCATCAACGCCAGGGTTCCACATTAAACAAGAGTGTTTGCCAATGATCCCCTTCCCCAACACAACCTTTTCTCATTATCACCAAATTGAAAAATGAAAAAAAATGAAAAATATATAATATATATATATTTTTTAATTATTTTTATAAAACTGTATATTTTGTTTTTTTGACCATTTTCTCCACTTTTTTCTATATTGTATTATATTTGTTAGAGCTTATTTTATTTTGGGTCACTATTTGTAACATTTCTATTTTGTTATTTTTATAATTGTTTAAAAAACATTTTTCTTCGTATTTTTTTTAAATGTATTTGTTATTTTTTTTTCATTTTTAATATTCAGGTTTAATTTCTTTAAATTAATTGGTATTACTTTTTAGTTTTAATATTTTGTCATATATTTTGCCCATTTTAAATGCTTATTTTATTGTTTCATTATTTTTTATTCGTATTTGATATTTTTATTATTTCTTAATTGCTTTTTAAACTTTTAATTACTTACTAACGTTGTTCGTATTTATGCTCAAGTTTCATTGTTTATTTATTATGACTGTTTTTATTTTAATTAGTATTTTAATAATACCACGCCACCTCTTTCCTGAACAAACCCCTTGCTTTTCGTATTTTATCAACATGTATTTTTGGTTATTTTTCATATGCTTCCAACTAATTTTATAATTGTTGTTTGTATTATTATTTTTTTGCCTATACCTAGGGAGCAGACGTGGTTTTTCGGGCCACCTCTGCTGTCACAGAAAGTTGGATACCAAAATATTCATTGAAGTCTGAAGAATACAATCTGGCTGGGCCATTTTGCAGACCTGGATGTTAAAGTGACCTTTGACCCCAGAGAAAGGTCAACCCTCTTTTCCATTTATTTAAGAAAAATATGACAAAATGTCTAAAACCTACTTAAAATTGTGTAAGAAACACCTCTTATGAACTATACAATTGACACTTGTACATTTCGTGGGTAAAATAACTTCATACAATTTGAAGATCAGGTTAAGCCTAAAACCAACACCCCCACCCTTATCCATAGATACCCACACCCCAATTTGCATCCACACTCACATTTGATTACTATGTTAAAAATTGACCTTGACTGATTTTGACCATTTTTACCCCAAAAAAAGGGCATTTTTGCATGGGATTTTTTAAAAAAAAGGTTTAATTGACATTAAAAGTATATCAATGTATTGAGATGGATGTTAAGATTAAAAAAGTAAATCACAGCACCTTTCTGTGACCTACGGATTTTGACCTATGACCCTTGAACATCACATGCCAGCATTAAAATTGACGATTTGATTGATTTTGTCAATTTTTGACTAAAAATTGTCATTTTTCATCATTTTAATCAAATTCTTCTATGAAAAAAAGTTTTATTACTACTGATTTTATTGGTTTACAACAGCACTTATTTTTGGTGTAGTTGCAGATTCTCAGGTTGGGCAGTTACCATGGCAACCACAATTTAAACCTTATTTTAAGCCATTTTTTCAGTCGCTGAGGCTAAAAAATGGGTCTAAATTGCCGTTGCCATGGTAACTGCCCCACTTGAGAATTCTACAACTGGCATTAAATTAAAGTTCTCGTATATTCCAACAACATCAGTTGTAAAAGAAATGTTTATAATGCAAAAAACATTATCAAAAATTATGAAAAAGTTGCAATTTTGGGCCAAAAATGGAGAAAATGACCAAAATTGTGCCTTTTCTGTCAGCCAGCAGGTTTCTAGACATCGTAAGTCAAAACCGTAGGTCACAGAGAAGTTTTGTGATTGATTTTTTTGTTCAAAACATTCATCTGAATACACTGGTGTACATTTTGTGTTGATTAAATCATTTTCCTAGAAATATCCCATGTAAAAATTACTTCTGGTGGTGGAAATGGCCCAAATCAGTAATGAACAATATTTGACATTGCAGTCAAATGTGGGTGTGGACAGACAATGGGGTGTGGGTGTCTGTTGGTGAGGGTAACGTTGCTACTTCTTTGCTTAAATCAGTGGTCATATTGCAGAGAATTATTTCCTAGGTTCTTTTGAACATGAATTACACAAGTGTTTGTTGTATAATTCAAATATGAGGTGTTTCTTTAGTGTTTTTCAAGGAAAGAATTTTGCCTTAAATTTCACATTTGGTGAAAAGAGGTTTATACCTTTGTCCTTTCTGTAGGTCAAAGGTCACTTTAACATCCACATCTGCAAGATGGCTCACCCAGATTTTATTCCACAGACTTTCAGGAACATTTTGGTATATGAATTGTTGTGACAGCAGAGGTGTCCCAAAAACCCTTAAAATCAGGCCTTTTGCTCCCTAGGTACTATGTATTTTATGTTATACAAACTCGATCTTGGGGTGTTAATGTACAATTTTGTTTCACACAAACTTCCAAATGTCTTTTTTATACTTTAATTATGGAAACACTCGTAACACAGATGAGTTTTACGTTAGACATTGTAAAACCGTTTGTTTTCATCAAAAGGGATAAGAACAATGGGCCCACAATACTGGAATGAATTTTCACCGAATATTAAGTGTTCTAAAAACATGTATGCGTTTAAAAAGCAGAAAAGCATCATCATATGCTGATATCGTATACCTAGATCTAACTTTAATTTTGTTGCAGTATTTGGTTTGATTCATTAACTGGGTCATAATAAGCTACCTAAACGTTTTGTTTCAACATTTTTTGTAGTTTTTATTTTTGTAATTATATTACTTTTATGAACAGAGGTGCCATTGTCTGGCCAACTTTGGCCTTTTGGTCACCTCCGCTATATAATTGTATTATTTTTCTCACTTCCTTTGTATTGTACTCATTATAAATGTCGATGATATGGAAATAAGAAATTTATCAATTTATCTTTAGTTTTTATTATTTTAAAGATTTTTATTTTTATTAGTTCATTTTCATTTTAAGTACATTGTTTATTGATGTATTTTCATTTAGTTGCATTTTTTGTTATTTTTTACATTTATTTTTGTTTATTAACTTTTGTTATTAATTTTTATTTTTAATTAATTTGCTTATATTATTTTATGTATTTTTAATTAATTTTGATTTAATATTGTTTTTCTTTTAAATTATTTGTCTTTTCTTTTTATTTGTCTTTTAGCGTTTTTCTTTTTTTTCACTCATTATTCAATTAATTCTTTTGAATTTTTTTATTTTGTATTTTATATATGTTTAAATTTATTTTCTTTTGTTTCCATTGTAATTTTGTTTCATTTACTTATTCCCAACTTCGTGATTCACTTTAAGCTGTGTAGGTTGTTAAAAAAGAAGAAAAAGGACAGGGAAAATGAGAAAAAAGCAAAATAACGGCACATCTTTACTGGTAACAAACAGCTCAAACAAGAACAAAACTAAATAACAACAATAAAAAAATCAAACTTCTTTTGACCGATTTCGAACCCTGGACCAACGGGGGAAAATAATACATGTGCGTAAGCGCCTTAGACCGTTGCGCCACTAAGGAACTTGTTGTATGAATGCGTAATCTGCTCCATTGCTCACAAGCTTATGGAAGGCAGATTGACACGATCACTAATAGCCAGAGAAGATAATATTTACCGAGAATAAAAGCAAACCAAATTACTCATACACTACATCATGAACTATTTTTCCCTATAGCCTATAAAAGAATAAAACATTACATATCTCTAATGGATAATTTTACCATCAGCGAAAAATTAGACAGGCCCTTATTTCCGCAAATAGCGTACACATCACCACGTTACTAAGTGTAACCCCTATTTACGAACATGGACTATTCCACATGGCCAGTTCGGAGGACGAAAACAAAACACTCAATTTCTTGAAACCACTTGCCTCACAAATTGTCCAGAATTCCACCTTTTTTATTCACAAAAAGCCAAAACAAGCCTTTCGGCCCTGGAGAAGACTTCAACACATAACATATCCAATTTATAGCTCTAAACACCACTCCCTATATCCAAAACGGTTGACAGAAGTTCAATTTTTTCTCACAATGCAAAAGGCAGTACCTACCCCCAATACGTGCACACTTACTGTCTTCTGACGGCACATTTTTGGATTTTCAAAAGTAGACCAATTCCAATATACAGACTAACGTCTGATAAAAACATTTTGTGACTTTGGAATATACGCTCTAGATGAGACCACTACTCACCACTGGAGTATTTTTCAAGAAAGTTCGGTTTTGTTGAGACACCGGTGCGTTTATGAGGGGAAATTATATTACAAAAATGTATATAGTACTGGAGGATTGACACTCACTCGCTCTCAAATAGCCGAACATTATCAGCTAATTCACGACCCAAATGTAAATCATGCCGGAGTATTTGCAGTATCACTAGAGGGTGCAATAACATACCTTCCAAGGTCACTAAAATTATGGAACCAATCAGAAACTGGTATCATGTAACGCAAGACTGATCAGCTGCAGTGAGTCCCTGGGGCATGATTTGTGTGAATATCTCAAAAACCACGGTGTACTGCGGTCAATAATCGCACGAGATCACTACCCAACACTAGAATATTTTCAGAATTTGTAGAGATACTGGTGTATTTTTAGGGGGAAATCCCGGGAGAGAATATAGTAGCTAGAACGTAATACTAGAGCAATGACACTGATCACTGAACCAAATATGAAATGTTGAAAACGGTTTACTAATGATTCAATGTAAACAAATAGTTCTGTGGAAGGTTGAAGTTCAATATACTGTATTCTACAGAATATAAGCCACAGAGCAGTACAAAGCGTATGATGTACAGTGTACGCTGTATGTAGCACACTGCTCATTTTGCATTATATAACGATTGAGCCATTGAATAGTAAGTATATTCAACGGCAGAAAAATTATTTGTTTTGTATCGTTATATAAAACAAATATTGAATGCCTATGTTTGTGGAATAGTAAAAATATATCACTCTGTCAAATTTGGAATGTTCCATTTCACTCGGCTTCGCCTCGTGAAATAGAAAATTCAAAATTTGACATTGTGATATATATTTACTATTCCACGCACTAGGCATTCAATATTTGTATACTATTTAAATTTGCACTATTTAAATTCACCAACATTGGTCTGTGCCGCGTTATGCCGGGGTTATAATGCATGTGCGTTCGTATGTGAATACTCGTGTGCATGTGTGTCTAGTATGTATCTGTGTATGGATGGGTGATGTGTTCTCGCGTGTCTTAATTTGAAACTACATAGTTTTCTTATTGTTTTTGTTTTACATTGTTTTAATATTAAAACTATTTAAAAATAAAGAGTGACATTGTTTCCAATCAGCAATATAAGAAAATGAAATTTCATTTGATTATACATCAGTTCATACATAATGCATATCATAGGCCAATACATGGGGTTGACATAATATTGAATCATTTGTTTATATTTCTTTGACTTATAGTATTATAGTTGACTTGAATGATTAAAAATGCAATTTTAAACTTAGCAAATTATGTTGACCGCTGAGGCTGATGGTTAAGAGTTTAACCCTTTTGCACTCTGCTGGCAGTGGCACATTTTGGAAGTGGCTTAAGGGTGCACATATA
The DNA here is from genome assembly GCA_023653785.1 of Ophioderma brevispina. Lineage (NCBI taxonomy): Eukaryota > Metazoa > Echinodermata > Ophiuroidea > Amphilepidida > Ophiodermatidae > Ophioderma > Ophioderma brevispina. The sequence goes on along the minus strand of JAMKCH010019300.1, from coordinate 12,505 downwards.
GTGGCCATGTGAATTAAGGGTACATATTTTGCTAATAAAAATTGCATCTTTAATCATTCAAATCAACTACTGGACCGTGTACAAGTGAATCACAAGGAACAAAAGTGGATGATTCAATTTATTGGTTTATAACTAAGCTTTTAATTGTTGTACTAATAATTTAAAGCGGCATTTCGTGATCCTAACACATTAATTTTTGTTTATGATTCACTAGATATCCCAGAGAATTGATTCTGATGGTGTGTTTTCACGTTACTGATGAGCAAATGTTCATTTCACGGGCCCTATAGGCAACTGTGTTCTAATTTCTGTCCGTTTGCAGACAGAAAATGCAAAATCTGCACATACGATTGGGCACACATACTATATCTAGGCATACAGTTCAAATGATATAGAAATCTCTACTTTGTACGTAAGTTAGAGTGACGAGGCTAGGATCGCGAAATGCCCCTTTAAACGAAATTTCTTTTTCCTATGTTGCTATTGATTGGAAACAACGCCACTCTTTATATTAAAATAGTTTAATTATAAACTAATATGTAAAACTACCACAGAACTGCATAGAGTTCAAATTTAAGACATACGAGAGCTCACACATCCACACACGTAGCCACACACACTCGCACGCATGCGCATGCACACAAACACACATACACACCCACACACACGCATGCACCATGCATGCACACACACTAACACATACCAGAGAAGATTAAGGAAGCTCTGCACAGTACACATGCACATACGCACACAAACACACACAAAGACGCACACACGCACACACACACACACACACGCACGCACACACACACACACACACACATCCATTTTTACCCCAAACACAAAATAATGTATGTGAATTAGTAAAGGGACAATCAATATGAACCATACCCAAGTGCTACATGCAGTGTACATCATGCGCCTTGTACACTGTGCGGCTTATATTCTGTAGAATACAGTATATTGCGTATAATCAAAAATGTATCCTTCCACAGAACTATTTGTTTGCTGCAGTGAATGGTAAAGAGTCTCTGACATTTCATATTTGGTTCAGTAATCAGTATCCACGCTTTAGTATTATGTACATTTTTCTCTAATATGATTTCCCCTCCAAAACGCACCAGTATCTCAACATATCCTGAAAATGTTCCAGTGGTGGGTAGTGATATAGCGGGCATGATTTTTCAGATATCGACACGAATTATGCTCTTGGGACACAGAGCGACTGATCAGTCTTGCGTTACTCCATGCTAGTTTGTGATTGGTTCCATAATTGTAGTGACCTTGGAAGGTATGTTATTGCACCCTCTATTGGTATTGTAAATACTCATGATTTACTTTTGGGTTGTGAATTTGTTGTTAATGTTAGAAAATGGGTGAGTGTCGATGCTCCGGTATACACATTATTGTGTCGTCTGCGAAGTTAGCGGCACATAAGCCTTACGTTGGTAGCGTGTCTGACGTGTATGTCTGTTTCTGTCTGTGGTTAAAGAGGGAGAGAGAGAGAGAGAGAGAGAGGAAAGGATGGAGAGGGAAAGTGATAGCAGAGGGGGAGAAGAAAACGAGAGAGCACAAGAAAAGAAGAAGAGAGGAGGAGCGAGAGGAGGAGAGTAGAGCAGGGGCGGATCCAGACCTCACTGGAGGGGGAGTGAGGTTTCCAAGATAAAATTTATAATTTTTGCTGTGATATAATGGGCTGCGAAGCAGCCCCTGCGCCGCGTCGCGCCGGGGGGGGGGGGGGGGGACGGAGGGGGATACCCCTTCCGCGCGAAAGCTCTTCTTTGTATCATGGCAATCAAACTTTTTCCACTGTAGGTGAGGGGAAATGTTCATATCACTTATATTAAGTGCGCTGGAAAAGAGTTCATTGTTTCAGGGACCATTGATAAGGACTTCGAGTATATAAGTTTATATCACAATAACAGTGGAGTAAACAGTTCAACGCCGAGGCACGGTGGGTGAAGTTGATATGAACAACGAGAAGGTCAAGTGTAGATAAAAGAAATTATGTCAGCAAGGGGAACAAGCGTTCCTAAAAAAGTGATCGAGAAGCTCTATCAGCTGTCGTAAGGGACGCACCATTAGACTTCACAAGGGGGGGGGGTTGGAAGCTGGGTTGAGGGCAAGTTTTTTTTTTTCGTTGGCTATTGGAGGCAGGTTTTTTTTTTCTTCAAGTAATGGGCTGGATTTTTTTTTGGCCTACTTGAGGACGTATATTTTTTTTTTTTTTGTGGCGGGGTGACTCATTTGGGTATTTTTATGTTAGGCCCTGCATATTGGGTGGCCCGGGGTTTTAGGTAATAGTCATGGAACCTGCAAGTAGGCCTATAGCGTGCAGGGTGTGCTGGCAGGGAGGGGGGGGGGGGTCTGTGCGTCGAACCTTTGCATCTTCAACTTTCCAAAACACATTTCCTATGCAAATTTGAATAAAGAACATGTGAAATTTCTGATGGTTCACTTTTAATGTTTATATAGGTATGATAATTTTTATTTTGGTAAATATAGTGAGGTTTTAAAATTTGGTTTGAATTAAGCATAAGTGTTCATGGAGAGTGATATTTACAGCTGTCCGGAGGTGGGTGCGGGAGGAAAGGAAGCGCAGATATCTTGCATATTTGATTTCCAAAACACATTTTCCCCCATGCATTTGACAGAAACAATTTGAAATTTTATAAGTGGTTCACTAAATTATAGGTATGATTAGCATGTTTAAAAAGTAAAATATAGTTAATGGGTTAAGTTTTGTTCAAATACGCATAAAATGTTCATGGGTGTTCGTATAGCAAGCTGTCCGGGGGTGGGTACGGGAGGTGTACCCCCTTCCGCGCGAAGCGCAGAACCATTGCAATTTACTTTCCAAAACACATTTCCCCATGCATTGATAGAAAACTTGAAATTATAAGTGGTTCACTTAAAGTATTTAGGTATGATTAGCATTTTACAAAGCCAATTATAGTTGCTGGGTTAAAGTTTGGTTTTGAATATAAGCATAAAGTGTGCATGCAGAGTTTCGTATATCAAGCTGTCCGGGGGTGGGTGCGGGAGGGGGTGTCCCCATCCCGCGCGAAAGCGCAGAACCCCTTGCAATTATTTTACTTTCCAAACACACCACATTTTCCCCAAGCATTTGATAGAAACAACTGAAAAATTTGTAAGTGGTTCACTTAAATGATAGGTATAATCGCATTTTTAAGAAGTTAAAATAAGTTGATGGGTTAAGTTTTGTTTAAAGTAAGCATACAAGTGTTTCATGCAGAGTTCGTATCAAGCTTTCTGGGGGTGGGTGAGGGATTACCCCTCCCGTGCAAAGCGCGGAAACCCTTGCAATAAATTATTCGATTTCCAAAACACATATTCCCAATGCAAATTCGATAGGAATAATAATTGATAAGAGGGTTCACTCTACATGTGTATGTATGCTTTTAATGTGTAAATAGTATGATCAGCATTTAAAAAATAGTAAAATAGATAGTTGATGGATAGTTTTTGTTTGCAGAAGCATAAAGTGTTTTCGAGAGTTCGTATATCAAGCTTTCCAAAACACATTTCCCATTGAAATTTGATTAAACAAATGAATAATGCTTTAGGTATGATCAGCAGTTTTAAAAGTTAAAATAGGCGATAGTTGTTGGGTTAAGTTTTGTTTGAATTTAAGCATGACATGAAGTGCCCATGCAGAGTGCGTATATATCAAGCTGTCTGGTGGCGGAGGAGTGCGTTGTCCCCTTCCGAGCGGAACCCTTGCGATGTCGCTTCCAAACAAATTTCCCATGCAACTTTGAAGACAAACAATTTTTATAATGCCTAAAAAGTAAAATATAGTTGATGGCGTTAACATTGTTATGCAAATTGTGATTTCAGCACCTTCTGTTTTATTCATTGATTCACTTAGATATCCTTGAGAAAAGCTCATACCAAAAATTTGAGGCCGATCCCGATCTTGCGGTTTTGGGTTATGAGCAATTGCTCATTTCCCACGGTCCAATGAGCTACTGTGCTGCAATTTCTGTCCGTTACGGACAGAAAAATACAAACTTGTGGATTTCTTACAGATGCGACCGATTTGCACGTACGATTGGCACCACATGGGATTACTAAGGCTAACGGTTCAGATGATATAAAAATCTCAACATCTTTTAGGTAAGTCACGGGGGGGGACGAGGCTGTGGATCACGAAATGCCCCTTTAACCTTTTCTCATGCAATTTGAAGAACATATTATTTTAGATTCATGACCACTGTTTGCAAACAAATCAAATTGTTTTCCTGATGTAGTGACCGCAATGCAGCCATTGCCTCAGAAGCGACGCGTGGTGTGGGGTGCGGGCGAAATTTGGAGTATTTTAGTTTTCAAGGCATATTTAAATTTCTACTTATAATTATTGTTCCTGCATTCAGTTTAGTGGATTCCTGAGAGAGTTTACTCTGGACATTATTGCATACAAAACCACCATGAGCTACGAGAGTATTAATAGTTGATAGACCCAATTTAAATTGCAAGTTAAAGGTGTTGGCATTATGATTGGTTTCTCACCGACTTTAATAAAACTCGAGATGAGCAAGCGGGCATTCGTCCCGGCATTCGTTTGCGATTTTAGCGTCCCAAAATTCATAGCTCGATTTTCCACTTCTGCATTTACGCGAATTTGTAAAGCGTTTGCAAATCGCGTAAACTCTGATTGCTAGGACCTTGCTAAGAACGCGCCGCTGATTAATTACGCGTCTCACATTCCACGCACCCATTTTTTGTTTTGGGCTGCGTGACATATAGGCGCAAAATAACGCGAGACGCATCGCCTCTAGTGAAGACGGAAATTTCACTCTAAAACTGTCCTTTTCCGACGATTTTCAGGAAAACTATCCGGGTGACACCAGTTTTTTTATTTCGTATTTTCTATATGCCAACTTAACCTAAACATTATGTGAAAATCAGAAAAACGTTCCCCCTTGTTATCTTTTTGGAGCACATTTAGTAATCGGTTAACATACCATTTTCCCATAGAGTTGCGTTGTAAATAATGTAAAATTTTACAAAATATACTTTTTGAAAGTATTTTTTTCTCAAAAAACGAATATGGTAAGCATATTTTTTATGTCGATTTGTTTATCGCACAAATGATGTACTATATATCAAATTTTAAAGAAATTCCTCGGCCCATTTAAATTATGATGCCAACACCTTAATTAATATAAATGGTATATAGGCCTACTTTAGACTTTAGAGTAATGCTCTGAAAACTGGTGGCAAGGCTAATTTGTGAATGAAACACGTCAACGTTGGTGCCCCGTGCCGTTTCATGCATGCGTAAAGTAGTACAATATGTCGCACGTACAATGTAATGACAAATGTGTCGTCATTTTCAAACCAGAGAAGCCCAACACTTTAATCAGGCCTGTAATTACCTTTTAAACCCTTTTATAAGGTGCGAGGAAAGTTTTTTTAATGGAAAGCGGGGAAGTTTTTTTTTGCTCATTTGTGGGTGATTTTTTTTAGAAAAACTTCGCACCCCCCCCCCCTTGAAGTCAAAATGGTGCGTCTCTAAATACAAAGCAAATTTTTTCCAATCGACAGAACCTGAAGACAGCTCGTAACCTTCAAGTCTCCGTACATTCGATCTCAGACTAATTCGCAGCTCGTGTGTTCTGATACACGGCGCCTCTCACACCAAGCATGGGATGGGAACTTAGGGAAGGCAAATTTCCAATCTTATGTCAACCGACTCAATTTTAAAAACGAACCGGGAGTAAGTGAGGTCATCAGATGTCAAGATGGGCGGAATAAAATAATGAAAAGCAGATCCACATTCCCGTCCCAAAAATTCCGGCGGCCGGGGGGGGGGGGGGTGCAAGGCACCCCCGGCACCCCCCCCTGGATCCCGCGACTGAGTAGAGGCAGTGATGAAAAGAGAAAGGGAGATAAGAAGGACAATTACGAAGGACGAGAAGGGTTTTTTTTTTTTTTCAGAGAGGAAGAGAAAGTGGCGAGAGAGTGCTAGAGAAAAGGCGAAGAGAGGGAGGGGAAAGAGAGAGGACCCCCCCCCCGTGAGAAGAGGAGGCGTAGGAGAGAAAGGGAGAGGAGGAATGTGGAGAAAGAACAAGGGAAAGACTTGCATGGTGCTTGATTTTGTTCATTGTCAAATGGGGTGTCCACATTGTCCCAATTGCTCGTTGGATTATTCCTTAATACTCTTCTCCTAGCTTTGATCCACAGCATTCTCTAAGATCGCCACCTACATCACGCCTAGCAAGCAACGTTCGGCAAACGAGGAGAATCCGCTATAAGAGTCGCAAACGGTGACATACGACCCATCAAAATTTTCCACCCTCCCTTACTGACCAGCCTCAAATTTAATTAAGTCATTCTGGAGAATCAACACTCATTTGCTCTCAACATATATGCGGGAATATCACCAGCAATAATCCAGGGACCCAAAGGTTAAATCAAGATGGAGCTGCAGTGTCAATAGAGGGTTGCAATAGCATAACCTTCCAAGGTCACTAAAATTACGGAACATACAGAAAAGGTTAATCAAGTCTAACGAAGATCACCTGAATCAGATGAAGTGAGTCCCCAGGAGAGCTGATTTGTATCGATATCTCAAAATGTGGACAATGAACGCACCAGATCACTACCCATAACGGGATTATTTGTCGAAAATTAGAGATTCTGGGTGAGTTTGAGGGGGGGGGTATGGGGGCTTATAGTAGAGAACATTACATAATAATACTAGAACATGGACAAGGATTACTGAGGGGGGGGGGTGTGTGGTTTTTTTGGGGGGTTTTGACCAAATATGACATGTTGGAAACTGTACCAATCGATGCAAAAAAAATAGTTTGGTGGAAGGATACACATTTGGTTATGTGCAATCACTTTTTGTATTCTACAGAATTTAAGCCACAGCGTATACAAGGCGCATGATGTACACTGCATGAGCCTTGGTAATGACCATTTTGATACCCTATTTAAATTCAGCCAATATTTGTTTGTTGTTTGGGGTATAATGGTATAATGGATGCTTGCTCTCTCCGCGCGCGCGTGGATTTGTGCGCACGTTTGTGTGTTGTATAGGTGGCCTGTAGATTAAGGGTCCATGTAGAGTGTTCAGGTGACTATGTTGAACTGAGGGTGGTGTGTTGTATAGTTGCCATGATGAAATCAGAAGGCATCTAAAGGAAATACTCATATCCTGAATATTTGGCAAATTTGGTATGGATGGAAAGCGTAAGGAACAAGATTACATATAAATCAAAATAAGTTGAAAATTGTCCACATTTGTGAGTCATTTTGCCCTTTTATTTCCCGCCAATAGCGTACTCGAAAACGATTCCGACAAATCCCATCCGCAGGCAAATGGTGACGTAAAAGAGATGACCATCACATAATTTACGGGTGGGGTCGTTGTGACCATCATATCAGTGTTGCCACTTCAATAAATAAAAACAGCAACGAATGAAACAAAAGATTTCATTCTGTAACTTTAGTTTTTTCTAATTTTATTCATTACTTTCATTAAGTCCATCAATATTACAGTGTCAGCAATACCATTCGAGTAAACACTATGTTTGGTCATCACTTTGACGTCACGAGTTGGGCGCTTTGATCAATGAAGCCGTGCGAACAATCCGCCCGTTTTCTTCGTATGTCAAAAGCAAACATTAAAAATGCCTCTATTTTGTAATTTTACATCAAATGGTATTATTTTTTTCGGGAATTCGTGATGTATGGACATATATGTTATGAAGTGTAAGTCAAACTGACTTGAACAAAAATCTGACTATTGCCTTTAAATGGCCAGTGGCTTAAGGGCACTTGTATGGGTTGTCCAATGTGGATTAAGGGGACTGTAAGGTGTCCAGGTGGGATTAAATATGTTGTGGTGTGGAGTGTGCCGGTGGATAATCCTTAATTTTATTTAAGGGTGTGGTAAGTTGGTCATGTGGATTAAGGGTGTCTGTAGAGTGGGTCATTTTGATGAAGGAGCATTATGCAGCCCCTCATGATCTCTGTGGATGGCTGACTTTGGCCCTTTGAGAGAATCCTTTCAATTTGTTTTTAGGTTATCTCCCAATCTTTTGTATGTTCTTTTAGTCGTGTGATTAATTGTCTTCTCGTCTTGATTTAATCCATACATGCATCCACAGATTTGTGATTTATATTCATTTTATCTGTATTGTGATGTCGCAAGATACTTTAAACGTTAAATATCCCACGTTTCTTGAAGATTCTTTTCTCATCCCGCCCTTCTTCATCCCGCTTTGTGGAATAGGGGCCATGGGAAATGACTGTGGGACTAACATGCAAACCTTGCTCTTTTCCCTTAACTCCTATATACTCTCTTTCTCTCCACTCTTCCCTCTCTATCCCACCCCCCACCCGTTCTCCTTCCCCATCCATTTCTCCCTTACTCTCTGCCACCCTGCCTCCCTCTCCTCCCCTCTCTCCATCCCACTTGGTCAGAAGAATTTAGGATTTGCTGTTCTATTTTCTCTTGCACTCTCCATCTCCCTCCCTCTCCCACTGGTCCTCTCCATCCTTCCCTCTTTTTCTCTCCTTCTCATCTCTCCCTCCCTCTTTTACTCTCCCCAATCTCCTTTCCTCTCTCCCTTCCCTTCCTTTCGCTCCTTTCCCTCCTTTCTCCCCTTTCCTCCTCCTCCATATCTCTCCTCTATCTCCCGCGTATAACCCCTCCACATTGGGGGATCCCTCTTCTTCTCCATCTCCTACTCTCTAATCACATTTCCTTGCTCCTCTTTTTCACTCTCATCCTCTCCTCCCTCCCCTATCCTTTCTCCCTTCCTGTCCACCCTCCCCTTCCTCCCCTTACCTTCCCCACTGTCCTCTCTTCCTATCTTCCTCAACACACACACACATCCCACACACCCCACACCCACACGCACGCACACACACAACCCCCACAACCCACACACACACACCGCAACGCACGCACACACATAAGCATCCATTATATTCAAACAAAACCAATGTGCCTTGTGCTAGCATGGCATTACACATGCGCCTGTACACTATGCGGCTTATACTCTGAAGAATAGGTACAACGAAATACAATCAAATATGTATCCTTGCACAGAACTAGTTGTTTGCATTGAATAGTAAACAGTCTTCAACATCTCATATTTGGTTGTCAGTAATCAGTGTCTATGTTCTAGTATATGTACTTTTTTTCTAATATAAGTTCCCCCTCATGAAACACACCAATATCTCATCATAACGGGAAAATACTCTAGTGGTGAGTAGTGATCTTGTCGTGCACTATCCCCAGTACACCGTGGTTTTGAGATCCGACATGAAAATAATGCTCCTGGAACCACTGCTTCCATACCAGTTCCTATTGTGGGTTCAATTGTTTTCACCTTGGGGCTAGACCCTCCCTCGGGTCCCCGGTGATGAAAACGCTAAACGACTGAAATTACACTATACTCTTCAACCCATATCCGTGGACCCCCGAATCTTATTGAAAAAGTCTCCAATCTCCCCCGAGGTCGGGGAAGTACTCGCCCAAACTTATCAAAACAATATGGTTCTGGTATACTCGCACTGTCTCTCGACTGCCGTATGCGAGTAGAGACCCTTAGCCCGCACCAATCATTGTGACACTTTTTTTGCGGAGGATTTAAAACGGGCCCTGGGAACTGACTAAAGCGGCTGGTGACAACCACCTTGGGGTTGTCGCACGCGCACATTGTGATTGGCTCAATTAGTCAGGGTTTTGCCCTCTCATGTCCCGATTTCTCGGTTTAATTTTTATTTGACTTTATGATTATATGCATTTTTTGCAACTCTAATCAATATAAAAGTACTGTAGTGTTATGGATTATTTATCAATTATCAATCAAATATCCGGAAACCTTTGTCGTGTAGATTTATTGCTCATATTATTACTATACGGTACAAAATCCATGTTTATTTTGGGGGAAGTTTTTGGTCACTATCTAATAAAGATCTCCATTTCAATTTATTCGCATTTTCAATAACTGCGCCTCATGCATCTTAAATGAAAAGCCTTGATGAGACATTTTTTATCATTGCTCGTATCGAAAATCATCAGATATCTATACTATTAAACACTGATCTGTCTGTCCGCTAGGATTTCGTTATATTTTGACATATGGGCTCGTACTTCCAAATCCAGGCATCGGTGACAGAGGACTTAAAAATATGGAGGGGCCTTTGGGTGAGAGATGGCCAAATTACCCCAAAATAGGGTTTCTGAGTGCAAATATGCCAATGTTCCCAAAATGGGGTCTTTGGGTGGATTTTGCAAAATTTCGTGTAAAAATGAGGTCTTTGGAATTTTTTTTTTTACCCAAATAGGGTCCTTTGGGTGATCAGTGGTAAATTTTCACAAAATATGGGGTCTTATCATTTTTTGGGTTATGGGGTGTTTGGGTGACAACGATGCTGAAACGGGGGGGGGGGGGGGTCCTAAAGGGGGAGGGGGAGGAAGGGTAGGGAAGGACCGATAAGGCCAGGCGTGACCGAGAGGAAGTAAAAGAGGGGAAAGAGGGGGAGAGGAAAAGGTGGAGGGAAAGGGGGGGCGAGGAAAAAAAACAGCCGTAAAATGGGGAAAAAGGAGGGGAAACTGAAGAAAGGGAAACAAGAGAAAGAGGGGAGGCAGAAGAGAAGAATGAGGGAAGGGTGCTGGTATAGAGGGAGTAAAGTGTGGGGGGGCAGGTAGAATAAGAAGAGGGATGGAGAGGAGGAGGACGTGGTAAGGGGGAAGCTGAGAAAGAAGGAGGGTACGGAGGGTGTTGAACCGACAGTGAGGAGTGGCAGAGATGCAAAGGTGACGAAAAAAGATTTGCAAGGCGAGGTGGACAGGGAAGTTAGAAGTAAGGTATGGAGGGAAAAAGGTGCCCCTTCTCTCTCTCTCATTGCTTCTCCTAATCCCCAGATTGATTGCCCGGGGGCTGGGGAGGACGTGCTGACGTTTGGTTTCGAGGGTTTTTAGAGTGCCGCAAAGCCAAAGGTCATCTGGATGTCAATTTGCGTAGAACTAACTGACCTGGGCATCTGTGGTCAAGATTGGGACACACATAGGGTCGAAGGTCACACCTGGTGCAATGCACTAGTTGGTACCTATTTTCGGCAAAATTTTTACCCCTTAAAAATGGGTTACGGTTTTATTTTCAGCTCGGCAATGGGCCTGACACTCGGGAGGGGAAGGGGGAGAATTTCTCCCTAACGCGGCTTTTACCTGGCGCAGCGGGCTGACCAGCCATTAATCCTGTTACACACTATGAAATGATGGTTATAAGAAGGATTAAGAAAAGAAGGAGAAGAAACGAGGAAGTAGGGCCATACACAGGATGCTTGGGGTCGGGACCGTCTTCGTCTTTATTTAAAAAAAGTCAGCGGAAGTGCTCCCCCCCCCCCCCCGCTTAGGCCTGTGGGGGACAGGGGGGACAGGGCTTTCTCTTTGGGTCCAGATGCCTCCCGTCACAACAGGTTGAGGACGTGTTTTATCTGATTGGAAGTATACTTATTCATTTTTAAACAAGTAGCCTATATTCGCTTCAAATGCTGGGGAATAATTTTGTTATTTTGGGTTATTGAGTTCCAATTTTGTTATACTTTAAAATAGTAAAAATGAAAAGAAATCAGCCAAATAAAGCAAAACTATAGAACCATCATGTTCACATAACAGCGATAGGGAAGGAAACGCGTGGAAAAGAAAAATCGTGTTATATGTGGATGTGAGCCTTACTCATCTTAATATTTGCAGGAAAAGTACAATATGATAAGTTACTACTCACCCTTTGACCTACCATTTTAATACATGTTCAACAATTGAATGACTTACGTTCATTGGATGACAACTGCTGTAACATTGAAATTGGGGAAGATTTAAAGTCAGACAGCTGTAAGCGCTGGGAATAATTCTGTTTTTCTGGAAGATTGGACACCACTGGGCTTGGTAAATGGAGACTTTTTGGCTTGTATGGGCACCTGCATTAATGCATGGATAGGCCCTATTTATTTTTAGAATGATCGCCCGTCCTCAATGGAAAATACTACAACAAAGCAACCAACCAACAAAAAACAAAAAAAACAGTAAGAAATCACAAGGGACAATTTCTGATTTCTCAGCTCTCCTTCCCGCTTTTGTAATTTTTATTGTTGTGGTTTTTTTATTTCCATACTTGGACCATCTGATTAAAGGGGCCCGCCCCCCTCCCCTATAAACAATGTATGTACACAAATTATTCACAAACACGAAGTGATCAGTGACACGCTGCAACTGTACTCTGCATAATTGCATGCACAATCACAACTTATTAAAGGACGTATTTCAATTAGCTTCGGTCCGTAAATCGATAAATAACCCCAAGTCGCGGTGCCATTTGATACCCCTGTTGAGTTCGTGTCATGTGGTCCCCCCGGATTAGCATCAAAATTACTCGAGATGGCGCAAGGTAATGCCTGTCCGTTACTTGTGAATCGCTACTGGGGCTGGAGACAGTCCCTGACAGAGCCGGACAGG
>JAMKCH010019299.1:0-56353 GCA_023653785.1 Ophioderma brevispina | reverse complement strand
TCATAGTCATGTTGAGTAGGGGGCCTAAATCTTTGACTTCAGTCTCTTGGATTATTTAGCAATGTGAAGCTATAAAGACAAAATAATGGAGAGAAGGCTTGGACCTTTGCAACAGATGGTAATGTCTCTGAAATATTGCGTTGATGGGGAAGAGTGAGGCAACCCGTTTAGTTGACGCTCCCATTCAAATCAGCTAGCGGTTGTGAGAAGCGCGGGCAACCGCTAGTGCTGATTGTAATTCGGCAGTCACCAATGTGCACGGTGGCAAACGTGTAACTTGAGGACGATCGGAAAATGGTGATTTTTGCACTGTGGACGGTATTTTATAGCAATATTGAGAACGGAGACCAAATTTCAAATTTACGGGAGAACTTTGTGATCCGCAAACCTCGCCCCCCGACCTTGCCATATTAGTATCATACATCATCTTGGTTCCATAACTTAAGCCTATGGGGAATTTGTTTAGGAATTAAACATTTAAAAAATTAAGTAAAAACAATCCTATTCAGCAGTAATAGAGTGGGTTTCTTGCTAATAGTCTTTTTTAAGGTAATTTGTGATTTGGATCGGAGAAATTAAGTGATTTTCTCCCCATTGTGAATGTGTCGCTCTCAAATGGTGCAACATTCTGAAAAAATGTTGCTGTTGTTTTGTAGCTAGCAAGTTTGGGCCTTTAAATGCCAATAGATTTTGATTGTATTTAAAACTATATGTGTAAAGGTTTTTAACCTGACAGTTCATTGACATGCGTATAAAACCTGCCACAAAACATGATTCATTAACGATTGACCGGTGCATTTCCTTTTAAAGGAATTTTTTATTAGCGTAGTATAATCAAACGCTACGTTCACACAAGGACCCAAATTGTCGGGGCCGGTCCTCAGTGTCGGGTGGGGACAAGTGGAGCTTCGCAAAATTTCAGCGCTGAATCCCCACAAATCAGGACTATGCTGGGGTTAGGTTCCGCGGTACGTGGCGGCGATTTGCCGCCAATTTCCACGTGGTCACAAAATGGTTAGGGTGCACAACGGGATAAAGTTCGGTGGTAAAAATTTCCGTCTGTGCCATTGAAAGCAAGAAGTTATAAAAGGGCGGATTCTGTCAACTAGGAGCAACTCAAACTCCATCACTAAATGAATCCCGCAGGTTGCACGAAAAAAGCGATTGGGTAATCCTGAACTACGGCAATATTGAAGAGAAAACAAGTAGTTACATGTTAAATTCGTTCATCACACCGCTGCAGGGTATCAGCTGCATCGGGGCGTGGCCACCTCATAATTCTCTCAAGGAAGCGTTCACTGCCGCCTTATTTGCCGCAGCAAGACCAAACCCAAAAAGCAATGAAAGTTGCAGGTATTGTTGGACTCGGTATCTCGCAGTTTACCTCCTTAACAATCCATAGGCAGGCCTGGAAAGGTTGATATATTGTTGGCGAGCTTTCACCGATTAAGAAATAAAATGCTTTTCTTATGAACGACATAATGACTAGTTTTTAATTTGGGAAGTCATATCGACTGCAGAGGACGTCGTTTTGCTAAGGTATGGCAGATATGTGTAAAACACGGCCCTACCTAAAATACGCTTTTTTGCGGAATCGTCCTCTCCCGCCTATAGGCCTACTCAGCATTTAGACTATTGGTAAATCCCACCCCAATGCATCCCGCCCCCTCCTCACCCGTAAATGTGTGAACCCATAAATCATGTTTATAAGCTGATCTCTAAGCAGTACCACGCTTTTCGGTCAATGATTCCAATTCCACTTTTGTCAATTCGTGTTGGAGTGGATTCGGAACTCAATAAGTACCACCCCACTAAAATATTTCAGTCAGCGAATGAACAGAATAGTTGTTTAACAAATTGCTAGTGTTCTCCAACATTGACTGCGGGGGGGGGGGGGGGGGCGAAACCGCAAAGTATTATTCTTCATTAAAAATAATCTCAGTAAACTTAATTACATAGGGCTTGATCAATGGACTAAGAATAGACAATTTACAGTCTTTTTGGTGAGTCCACCACGAGATAAAACAACTCGGGGTTTGGACGCCGTGTCTGACCCAAAATAGTACATTTTCCTGTATTTTGGCACGCATCGGAAATTTGAGTGGGCTGAGAGATAATAGGTAGATACTTTTTCAAGTGTTATTTTCATCAAATACGCTTATCAGTCGTGGTTTGTGTCGCTAAGGGGCACGATCTGTGCGATGGAGAAAGGGATGAGGGTTGTTTTTCTTCATTGCGGCGCCAAATCTCAACCAATCAGAGCAGGTTTTAGAGTTGGCGTCGGCCACACCTATCCTTCATGGAATTGCCGTTCGAACGGCGAATGGGTCTTACACCGCTTTTCATAAAGAGCCTCCTATGCATGCCAATCATCACACCCAAAACAAAAAATCGTTTTAACCGCCGTGTACTTGGGAGCTAGTTTTGACGGGACTCATGATTGTTATACTTCATAACGACGATTTCCATAAAGAAATTGAACAAATTGGAGAATAAAAAAAAACATGTCATTGTACATATGCAAAAAATCGAAATAGAAGGCGAGGCGGAAAAAATAATCAAAATAATATCAGCAAGATCATTCAAAAGCAAAAAAGAAAAGACCCATTTCGAGGCATGTTTTATTATTATTTTTTTTTGGGCAAGAATTAGTTTTATAAGGTGGAAATTGTTGGGAACAAGCTGAAAAATGTCAGGCTTGGGGCAGAAAGCTGTCTAGAATAACATATAAAAGTCCCCTAAAATCCTCTTTGTGATTTTCATAAATAAGGGGGCAAAGTTGTCCAGGGGGCTAAAAATTACAAAAATTGAATTGTCCTAAATGTGTTCCAACATTTTTGTCATGTCCAAGGAATCATAAAATGTATAGTTTGCCCGATCTACATAACCTGTAGGTAAGTACTTAAGATCTAATCATTCAAGGCATTCCTGGGGGTAAATATTTCAAAATGATCCAATTCATTGAAACCAGATTCAAATGGCTTGGTAGAGTCATAAAAACAGAAAATGTTCATTCACATCACCTACATGGATTCAATATTGACATATAAGAGCAGAAGGCAGTTGACCACCATAGCGGCCTGCAAGAACCTCATCACACTGGCCCGTAATTTTGCAAACGTAATTACCAATCACGTTTAAAGGATATTGGGGTTAATGTACAACGAGATGAGATTGACCACATATTTCAGAAGAATCCGACCATTCTGAATTACCCCCAGGAGACCTTGAGCCTTTTTTAACATAAGTTATAAAACTACAAGCCATAGATAGGGAAACTATACCTTTTTTATCCTTGGGACATGACAAAAATGTTGGAACACAATTTAAGGACAATGAAATATGTCGTAATTTACCCTGTACAATACTTGGCCCCTAATATGAAATGCACAAAGAGGATTTTTGGGGACTTTGTAATATTTATCTAGGACACATTTGGGCACCAATTCGACATTTTCAGTTGTTCACAAAGAATTTCCCACCTTGCCATTGTTATTTATTATATTATCTTGGCCCATAGGGGGCTTCTTCGAACTGACAAAAAGAGACTACTTTTCTATATGTGAGGTGATGTGTTCCCATTCCGGGCCTTCCCCGACGAGGAAATTACAACTGCGGTGGCCGTGTGGGCAAGCATGAGGAGAACCCCCAGTCAAATCGAGGGCAAATCTAAATCACGGGTTATTCGATGAAAGCTGACAGGGAACAGCGGCGATCAACTAAAAACTTCTCCTTATGCAGTCATAGATACCCGGTGAGGCGGGGTACTAAAGTGAGTTTTGTCAATCCTTGGGTTTTGCGCGGGGTTTTGTGTTCGTAGTTGTCCGATGTGTTCCGGTATAAAACATTTGTCTGCCTGTGGCAGTCACTACGTCCTGACTGTAGGTGTTTCAAATCCCCACGTGTTTCGAATTGTGTGATAGTTAAATTTCAGTGGTTCTTCCTCCCCTTGCGGGAAGCACGGAACCCGCACACTGTTAAGTGTTGTGGTGTTTCAAAAGAGGGTTGGAACGCATGGTTTAATAGCCAGGCATGACAACGGCTTTCTTTCTAACGGGTTGGCATTGTGTTACAGTGCTGAGCTTTTTGGCTAAATAATATGGGGCGGCAAAAAAACTGGTAAATGACAAAATAGTTATCAATTGGCCTGGGAGGGCGCCCTCAATTTCCAAAAAAATCGTTGTTTTTGAATGTACATAATGCTTGTCCATATTACTAAACCACTGTGTGCAAATTGCTATGCATTAAATCGAAGTCTTCATATGAAATCATAACTTGTTATAATAAATTACGGATCAGGAAATTTTGTTATACACATGTCCTATGGGACGTCATAACTATACTATAATGTTTAATGCATCAAAACGAAAAAACCGAATTACTCAAATTTCGGAATTGTGCATTTTAGGGTGATATCTTTAGTTCTAGTGACTATGTGTTCCATATTAACCAAAAAATAATATTGCGAAATCTCTGGGTCAGACTTTAATTAAAAGGCCATAGGTAGTGGGATGCAAAATCTAAAAATGGGAGAAAAGTGAAATCAATGAAATAATAGGGCTACGAAGCGATACACACAAATAATAATACAAATAAATAAACAACAAAATACAAACAAAAACCCAAACAAAATACAAAAACAAACCCCAAACTAACAATTACTTGAGAAAAAAAATCAAATATTTGAAAAAAATGTATAAACTATACCAAATTAAAGGATAAAGAAATAAATATAAATAATATTTAAAATGTAATTCAATGTAAGGTTGGTTATAAATTGCTCCCCTTCTCCTCTGTTCAGTGGGGGATATTCTGTTTGGTTTGTCTGCTTGCCAGGTTGTAAATGTATAACCCATACCAATTAAAATAAAAAATAATAAGTAATAAAATTAAAATTTAATATAATAAGCATGTGTATGCTGTAGTTATAAACTGCTCACCTCCTCTGTTCCAGTGGTGGCTCCTGTGGATTTGTGTGCCTTCAGGGTAAAAATGATAACCCATACCAATTAAAATAAAAAAAAAGTTAAATAAATTAAAATGTATTAAGCATTTGTAGCCGTAGTGATAAAAACTGATCCCATCCTCGGTTCCAGGTGGGGGTTATTTTGTTTGGATGGTTCCGTTTTCAAGTTATTTATAAATATAACTATACCAAATAAATAAATGAAAATAAAATAAATGGACATAATAAAACATCTGTATGGTTGTAGTTCTAAATTGCTCCCTCTCTGTTCAGTGGGGTTCTCATGTTTCGGTTGGTTCTGCTTTTGGGCGAGTAGCTGTTAATTGCTAATTCTCCAATCGTTGGTCCTGCCCGCAGTATTTTGGTTACTTGGTGACATTTGAAACCTCGGTATGTCAACAGGCCAGTGACAGCCTTGCAAATTTCAGAAAGCACAATTGGGGTAACGCGGGTTCTTTGGCAAAGCCCCCTTTTGTCACACGACGCTGGTGTGGCGGACAGTTTATTTTTATTATTATATAGTGTGCAGCGGTTTGTTGAATAGCGGGTTGTAATGAGTGCGCCCCAGAGCGGGGCCATACATGGGGTACCCAATTGGCACTAGAAGGGTAGGTTAGAAAGGCCGGGTCATCATGAAATGCCTAAATGAGGTTACAGCCTTCAAGGGCTGATAAATAAGTCTTTAAAAAACTACATAAGGGTATAGAATTTAAAAAGCCTAGGGCCAGATATCATTAATATCAGGAGGTAAAATTAAAAATAATTTGTAAAGAAACAACAGAAAGAAAATAATTAATAAGAAATAAAGTTAAAAAAATGCTGGTTCAGAAGGTGAAAGCGTCGGTGGGGCTTTCAGCCAGACGGTAGGCAGGGGACCCCCGGCGGGCGGGCATTGTGTTTGAATATGTGGTCAGCAGTGCTCTGGTGAGGCAAGCGTTAACGGTCGCATTCTCGTCATTTTGTGTTAAATCGTCCGACCAGCACATCCCATAAATAAACCAATCCTGTCCCTCATTGTGAGTTTGTTCTAGCCTGTCATGGTCTGTTGAGCATGGTAGTTGCTGTTCTAGTTCAGATTAAGGGAGGAGCAATTTCAGCCAATGGGCTGGAAAAAACATGAAAGGGGGGAATTAAAAAAAACAAACAAAACACACACAAACAGAAGGCATGTCCTCCATATAATTTATCAGTTTATGCAGTGATATTTTGGTTGTGCATAAATAGTTCATTTAAAAAAAGAAATAAATCAGTAAATAAAATTTAAATGGCTTAATAAGCTGGTCCTATAGTTTATGGAAATAAATATGGGGTCAGCATGCCCCTTTGATTGTCAGAAATAGTCATTAAAATAATAAATATTAATAAAAAGGAGTAGGAATGCTGTGCAATATGGTTGTCTATTAGTTTATAAAAAATAAAATGAAGGCATGGGGCCGTTGTATTGGGCCAGTTTATGCATTTGCCTTTTGTTGTGCAGAATAGGACAATAACAATATTAAGAAGAAAAAATATAAGAAAAAAACTGATTTCAAAAGTGTTGTCCTATAGTTAGGAATATTTGAAAGAAATTTGAAGGCAATGACCTTGGTTAATTTTATGGGGTGGATGTTTTGGGTGGGCCATTGTGGTGGGATAGACTACAACTACACATGTAAATATAGTGGTCTTTATATTCATGAAAAATAAATTGGTAAACAATATGAATGCATGGCCTTTGTACATGTCAGGTTATGTGTCTGGTGTTGCCACTGTGAGGCACAGGTAAAATAAATTTAAAAAAATAAAAATAAAAAAAAAAAAATTAAAAAAATTGCCTAAACTCAGTTTGGACTATAGCTCACCTAGCCAGGCGTGATCAGAAAACTCGTTGCTGTGCCGAGGTGGGGGCCCCTTTGATGGCCTCGTGCTTGGGGATTTTTGTTGTCGCCCTGGCCTGGGCACAAGGTCAGTCTTAGGGGCAATTTCAACACACTATGGTTGGGGGTAGATAGAACCACGTGCTGCTAAGTTCAGTCCGTAGAGGCCTGAGTCTGCGGATGTGGGGAAAATGGTACGCCATGTAAGTGCATACCGTACTGAAGTTATGGTTGCTTTGGCTATTGCTAAATTAAATAAATAGAAGTATGAAGTAAGATAAAGTGGTCAATGCAGGGTTAGAGGTTTGGTCAAATCAGGGGCACGGTAGTAGTAAGGGGTAGGCATCTGGCCCCTCAATATCTTCTGGGGAAATGGTCGTTGTTGGCCTGTGTTGGTAACTGGTGTAAATAATAAAGTGGTAGTTATCAAATATAATTTCAAAAATGAGTAATAATAAATAAACAATCAATAAATATAAAAAAAATTGTCATCGTAATAATCAAAAATAATGAGATGTTGATAAGGTAAGGGTAAGTGGGGGGGTGGTTCTGCAGAATAGTGTGGGTGGGGGTCATTGATATCTGTGAATATTGCTTTTAGTTTCAACATTTATTGTAGTCTGTGAGTATGATTTATGTTTCCATTGTTAATGTAGTTTACAAAAAAAAAAGGTGGGGAGTGCACAGGGCATGGTTTACGTGAGCATCTATCCTGCATGCTTACTTGGTGCATTTTGCCTGCCTTGCTTTTGGTTAGTTTAAAATATTGAGGCCAGGTATGTAAGCATTCAAATAATTGGTGATATTTGCAGTAATGTTTTTGTAATAGGATTAAGTTGTGGCCTGGCTTTAGTATGAGTTTGTCACTCTAATAGGAGGGCCTTTGGCCATACATGTAGGTGCTGGGTAATATTAATAGGGTGTCCAGCCAAATTAGCGGCACATTTTCGGCCAATAACTTTCAAAAACCCAAAACTTCTTTAGCCCTAAGTTTTCACAAGGTAAACGCAAAAACAAAAAAAAAAAATTGTTAGCGGTCTTCAGGATACTTAAAAATTGGGGCGTAGAATTTCCATGGGCCGGCTTTCGGGGTCAGGGATTTAGCCAGA
Source organism: Ophioderma brevispina (assembly GCA_023653785.1). NCBI lineage: Eukaryota > Metazoa > Echinodermata > Ophiuroidea > Amphilepidida > Ophiodermatidae > Ophioderma > Ophioderma brevispina. Next base: position 48,422 of record JAMKCH010019299.1, on the reverse strand, counting down.
TCTACATGGGATTACCTTTTATACATATATTGTACATCCCAGAGTATCAGTACTGTTCGTGCTGCTGGCGTTTTTTTGTTTCTCTCCAATAAGGCCAGAGGTGAAAAGTATGTGAATCAAACAAGACAACGCACATCCAGATGTCGGCCAGTGTTTAGGAGGACGATTCAATCCAACCAGCTAAGATTACGTCATCTTCGCCACCCTGTCAACCCCCTCCAAAAACATAATACGCGCATCACATCGCTATGTTGAATTAACTACATAATTGGGTGATCGACGTCGATGCTTCCTTCAGGCTAATGGACGTGATGTAGGGTGAGGTCTCCACTACGGTTAACCCGCAGGAGACATAAGCCTATCCAAATTTCAATGCTTCGCGTGGGTGTTTTGTTGTGTCTATGTTAAATCCATTGATAATCTGGCAAAAGTAAGCCCCATTCCAATATAGCAATTGGAAAATGTGGGCTTCGGCATGTACAGACTTTATGCTCTAACAATGAGATCTTATGTCAACTAGTTTGATTGAATTTGGGACGCTTCAGATCAGGTAACTGTGGTGATTCACCGCAGGCATTGACGTCAGTGCTTCCGCAGCATTGAGTAGTCTATTATGGTAGAGGCATCATATAGCCAGGAAAAAAAAAAGCCATATGGTGGTGTGGACTTAGGAAAGGAAGTAGGATTGCCTGAGAATCCCATCAATGATAGCAACAGTTGTGCGGTTAGCTAGAGAACGTATAGTTCAGGTTGCAATTTTCCCTGGGCAGGAAATACTAGTATTTCCCACCTAGGGCGGGAAATAGTGGGAAATACCGGGAAATACTGGAAATACCTGGTCGATACCCGGGAAATACTATGGGATGCAAGTACAATTTGAACACCTCATGGGGGTTAACCTCAAATAACCATATTTTATAGTTATAAATGTTGTGGTATTCATCTGGGTTTGTTTGAAGGGTTTAATTCAAATTCAACTCACTCCACTAATTGATTATAATAAACCATCAAAAAGTATAGTATTAACAAGTATAGTATCAACTAGATAATCAGATGAGGCTACCCTGGGTGTGACAATCAAACATTCATTTTTGAGGAGCTCCAGAGCTCCTACAGATTTCCTCAACAGACTTTCAGGAGCTCAATATATTGAGCTCCTTGTTACCTGAAAGGCCTAGTTTTTGATATGACATGCAAGTAATGGAGCCCTTTGTTGTGCAGGGCTCCTCTATTTCCATAAATGAAGGCCTGGACACTAAGAGGTGTCTGGTTCTTATGAAAACGGACCAGATAAAATTAATGAATGATAGAATTTAGAATAAAAGCTGCCATGCAATGAAGGATATTCTGCATCCAGCCAGTTTTAACTTGTGCATCTTAACTTGTACTTGTGATTTAGCATACATGTACATACGTGTACACTTCACTGTCTGCTGGCAAAGTTCATTACCTGGGCCAATTTTGTGAATATTTTCTCTCTGTGGCTATTTAATAATATTAAGCATTTAATATAACGCTCTACACAGAACACAGCGCTTTCACAGAAACAATGCAACTTAGAGGCAGCAACTAATACAGCGCCAATTGCAACATTTTACACAACGACCGAAACCACATATGTTAAACTAGGACAAGGAAGGGGAAGAAAGTCCAGTTTTAGAAGCAGGAGGAAACCGGAGCACCCGGAGAAAACCTGCGAGAGCGAGCTTGGACTGGAAACCAATTACACGTAAAGCCTCATGCCCGACCCGGGGATCAAACCTGGGACCTCAGTGGTGTAAAGCGAGGGAAGAACCGCTGCGCTACTCGCTCCCCCTAATTAGTCTCTTACATGTATAGTCATTTTGATGTATTAATTGTTGAGAGAAATGGTGGATTAAATTGAAATGTGCAAGAATCTACAGATCAAACACTTGAGTCCAATAGCTAAGTTAGTGATAAAATGAAAACACCATCAACCCCCCCCCGCTGGTACATTTACTGCATGAAAGCGCTATCTGTGTTTGTTAGTTTTTTCCATGGTATTTTAAATAAATTAAGTTTGAAAATGTCACTTTTGGAGTAGTCCCGTTTTGGCCAAAATATGCCGGTGGTATTTACCGGTAATACCGTATTACCGCCGGTAATTTCCCAGGGTGGTAAATACCGGCCACCCTGATAGTTGTTTTACAATAAAGACTTGCGTTTGGGTTCTATAATGCCATGGGCTACTCCAAGTGTCAACCTGTATGCTGGCTGGTATATAAATAATGTGCTTTGTGTGGTCCACATACTCCAGTATCTCATCTCCACCTACCTCACCTGAAAATGCTCAATAATCACAATAAACTTTTGCAGGGTCCAGATGGTATTGCGTTACGTTCTGCAGGAGCCTCTATCAGATTTGGAGTTATAGCATTTGAACAGCACAATGAGCCAGGAACATTATATTAATGAAAGGTTTTAAGTAGTGGGTCAACATTCTTGGCAAAAAAAAAAAAAAAAATTGTAAGTTTATTGTTATGCTCCTTCTAGTATACAAGAGCTTGATTTGCAATTTGCAGATATGGTTCGATATGGCTTGGTAATGGGGCTTTCAAACAGTTGATTGCATCTAACCCAATGTTCTCAAAATCATGTATCAATAATACGTGCAGTCAAAGGGCATGTCCCTTTAAGGCACCCTTAAAAGTTTGTACCAAACTTTTTAAAACATATTTAAAATTCTCAGGCATATGTAAAACGTGGTGGGCAAATCGCAGAACTTCTTAAAAAATTGTTTGCAATTGTACTTTATGGAAAAGCTATGGGCAGTGTTCTGATATAAATCTCGAGTCCATTAAATGTGTTTAAGGGCATGCATGCAGGACTGATAATTTTTTAGTTTCTGTCCTGATTAGGTTGCTTTTGGTCTTTTTAAGGTGTTGGGGTACCTACAGTATCATTTCAGGCATGCAAAACATGTTTTTGGTTGTTTTTCTTTTTCGAATTTAGTGATTCCACTGTGTGCCGTTAATGAGGGTAATTCTAAATTTCTTGTTGCGTAAAACATTTTTGTACCCTTTGCACATAGGCGTGTCCAAACTTTTTGCCGCAGGCCGGTTAGTTGCAAATTCGGCTTTGTATGCTGTCCATCGTACCTCCTTAGTATCAGTACAACCAAAATGGGGGTGTATGGCGGCAAGGTTCTCCTATGCAAGAGTACATAGTGAAATCCTTTTGTTGCGTATGTGAGGGGCGGGGCGGGGTCTCCAGCCACTTTTATAACGTCCCATGTCGCCTTGCTTGTGAATGCCCTCCACCCTGGGGGCCCACAGAACTTGTTGGCTTGGGATCCCGGCTCGCTCTTCACTTGGGCGTCCTAGTTCAAATGTGTTCTTGGGTGTACTGTATCTAGTGCTTTCAGTTACTTATTTTAGTGGGCTTTCCAACACGGTAACCTGCTGGTCAGCCCACTACGATGCATATATTGAGCAGATATGAACTGTAAAATGTTATTGCTAGCTTTCTAATGCATACTGTATCATGTTTTGTATATTGTAAGGGCTTTTGGCTTCTGGTATTAATAAAACTATCCGCACCCTAGCCCAACCGCAATACTCGCATTTGCGTGCAATCCTGTGTTGTTGCAGAATTGGGGAGTTCTGAGAACAAACGGCATTTCAGCGTTAGAGGAAAACGGTCATTCACTGAAAAACCACTTTCCTGTACGAATTTTAACTTGAAATTTTCACACAAATTAGAAGCTGCCGGAACATTTATGATGACAAACTAAAATATGACAAACCACAAAAAATTTTGAATTTCAAAATTGAGAAATCTTGAAAAACCTAAATTTTCAAAATTTTTCCACATTTAAAAATTGGTGTTGGGAATTTTTTTTTTCTAGAAACACTTTCTTCAAATATGCGAAATTTTGCTATTTTCTGTTTATCTATGAAGAGAATAGCAAAAAATTCTCAAATTGCAGAGTTTTCCTAAAATCCAGTGTTTTGTAGGACTTAATTGTACTGTATCGCCGTTTGCTCTGAATACAGCGTTTCAGCGCTAGAGGAAAATGGTCATTCACTGAAAAACCACTTTCCTGTACGAATTTTAACTTGAAATTTTCACACAAATTAGAAGCTGCCGGAACATTTATGATGACAAACTAAAAAAAAATTTAGTTTCAAAATTTTCGCAGTTTTCCCACATTTAAAAATTTGTGGTGGAAAATTTTTTCTAGAACAACTTCAAATTGCGAAATTTTGGCTATTTTTTCTGTTTATACTATGAGAGAAATCGTGTTCCGATCTCGGCTCGACAAAAATCATAGACAAAATACTAACAACCAACTTATAACTCGATCACAATTGTTTTTATAATCAAAGATTTATTTGTGTTGTCTAATTTGGCAGAAGGCAGACGTCGTTGCAACGCCTGCATGAAATTACAGGTTTTGAATGCCTTAACTATACTATGTTATCAAAATACCTTTTTACAAGAGGTACGGCGTGCGCCATCCAGGAGTGGCGGGGCTTAGCAGTAGGTAGATCGCACAACACATTTAACTCGCATCACGCTTAAGGTACGCTTATCTTTAAAAGGTACTTGAACCAGGAGTATATAAGGTACAGCTGTTTTGTTTTATTTATATCTAATCGCCTAAGTCAATTTGAGGGCCAGGAAGGGTTAAAGTCAACGCATGGAATGTGTTCACTTGCGATCCAGTTCAAGGAGTTTAAAATCATCTGTTTTTTTTTCGTGGCGCAGGATCACCACCATTGGCGATTATCATTCAGCTACAACACATCCGTGTTACAAGCCCCATGGGCTTGCCTCATGGGTACAATGCGAGGCCATGCGAGGCAGAATTTCCTGTTCTTAACCACAGTTCCATTGGATCACTTACAACATGTGATGTACCATGTTGCCATTCTGGTCCGTGAATCTGTATCACACAGAATACACGCAAACCAGTTCCACACCGCTTTTTCTCGTAACTTCTACTAGCATAGTTTGCACTCTACACATGGAGCACACCACTAAATCACTCCGCATTTTGTGTATGGTGGTAGTGTTCCGTTTAAAAACCTACAGTCATTGTAAGCAATTTGTGTGGCTGGTGCGTAGTTGTTTGATTGTCAAATGTTTAATATTTAATGATATGCAGACATGTTCCTCTACTTGATCTCAGAAAATAAAATAAATTTGAATCTACAAATAAATTAGGCCTTCTGAAGTACCCGTGCCGGATACGGCTATGGGTTTTACGTGTCGGTGGAAAAAGTGGTGGCCGCTATTCACAAGCCTGTATCTCGAATTCTATCCTGTATCGTAATCAATAACCATATTTTTTAAAATTTCATCTTTTTTTGATGATAGACATATCGTCAAAACATCAATATTATGTCACGTGGGTTTGAAATTGAACTTATTTCAAGTCAATTTAGCGTGTATTTCAATGGGAGTCGTTATTTGTTGGTGTGTGCGTCCCACATGTGTCGCAAATTGGCAGCCTCGGGTGACTGGCTCAACGCTTATCTTATGTGAAGTATGAAGTCGCACCCTCTATCTAGTCATCAATCATGTCCCCCAGAGGGTGTAGATCTGGCTTGAAGTCACAGATTTTCCTGGCCAGCATTTAAAACAGTAGTATAGAGTTAACATCATTATAGCGTGAAAAGACTTCTTGCACCTTTTATTCTTTAATCACTCTACTTGCTCTTATTATATTTTATTTTCCTGGCACAATCATATAAATGCAATCCTCTGGCATTGGTTAAAAGGGACCTTGTAACAACACCCTCCCCCTTAAAGAAAGAAAGCTTGGTGAAGCCTTTCTTTTACAACTAGCAGGCTAACACTCATCACTAATGATTTTCAAGTTATATTTACTTTTATAGAATTCAATATGCTCCGTTTTCTTTTCCTTCCTCCTCCAATTACTCTTACAATCACAATATCTGGTGTTAAAATTAATACTTCACCAGCTTGTAGGAAGCATTTTGTGCAATGCTACATTTCATTAACTCTGTATTTATTGAGTGTTAAGTTAACTACACCTCTACAATAATGCCTACCACCGTATACAGACCCAATCCTGTATTGGCAAACGTTTCATGTACGTTTCAATTCAGGCGGTGGCGGTCAAGCATTGTATCATTATACCAACTCATAATTTTTTCTTGTAATGACACTTTACATAAGCTTACATACAAAGCACTAAATGAAGTGTCAAGCAGTAAGTAACATTCAGATCACACTTGTTAAATCTTTCATGCATGTGAGCCAAACCTCAAAGTCAAAACAATCCACTGATATAATCACTTGTGATTCTGATAATTCTTTTTATGTCCATGAAAACACTATGATTAATTTCATGCTTCTAGACAATGCATCTGGGATTACAATTGTTTTTTTTTAATCAAGTAGTTTAACATGAAAAAAACCTTATTGATTTGAAGAAATTCATCTCATGATTCTTCTGTTTTTGGTTTTTTTTCCTTTTTTTTCTATGCCATGCCTTTCAGTAGGTCAAATTTTACTGACAAATTTTTGGCATAACCCTGCAACCCTGTTCTATACAGTCGTCTACCTAAGTATGGATGGAGTCTGTTTGGAACATGGTTGACCCGTCTATGTCTGTCTGCCACAACCCTATATGTACCATCAAGTTTTGGGACCATGATACATGGTGAAAGACCACTCACTTTGGCCTGGGCTCAATAATCCGTTTTCCAACTATATATCAACCTCATCTTTAGAGATGTTACATTTTTTCTGAGGATTGAGGCCTATAGGAATGTTTGTGTTGATGAGGTTTGAGCACCAGCTAACAAACATAACAATACATGAGTAGCAATATGAGTAACTGAGGGTGTGTCTGGAAACAATGTATTATATTCCTGAATCACAGTTTTGATTTCATCTAATGCTTGGTGTGCAGTGGCAGATGAAGAAACGTAATATCCTCAATGTTCTCCACAACATCAGAATTTTTGAGCTTCATTGAATAATCACACATCTCAACTTCATCTTGTACACTACTCAAATGTACTTGACACAACTGTTCACATATGTTAATGTGACGTCTCAACATATTTCAGTGGTGTCAGACATTTGAGAATTGTTTACTGTGTGAACACGGCACAAACAGGATCAGCAATTTTGGAGTTGTTTCTCTCACCACATACCTTTTGAGCATGTTCACATGACTATTGCGTCTTCCTTCTACGTCCTGTGTGTTTTTCACAATATAATTCAGGCCCCCCTCCCTTGATTTCACTACATAAGGTCCTGAAAACCTAGCCTGCCAGGGATTACCTGTAAAGTTGGAAACAATCCCAGTCCCTTGTCACCATGACAATCTCTTGTTTGTGCTGTTGTGTCATACCAAACTCATTCTCTTTGGTGGTCCTGTTCTAAGTTGTGTCTAGCATTTCTGAGGTTCTTTTCCAAGTCTAGTTTTTGAATTTGGAAACAGATTCGCAGCAACCACTTTTCAGAGTCGCTACCTAACCATTTTTCCTTAAGCAACTTTAGTGGACCTCTCACTTTTGTCCGAACACTAGCTCGAACGGACTGACTCCCAAAGTCTCTTGGACTGACTATCCCTGGCTGCAAATCATAACAAGTGTAGCCCTTCGGCCCAATCCTTGTCAATTCTAGGCATAACTCCTCCCATGTTTTTCAGTGTTTGGTGAAAGCGTTCCAATGCTCCTTGACTTTGCAATGCATGATACGCGGAAAGCCAAATTTTTGCTCTATTTCCTAACTCCTTGAGAACTTGCTTAAACACTCCAGATGTAAAATTGGAACCTGATCCGACTGGATGATTTGGGCAACCCAACAAAGGTGAAAAATTTGACAAGTGCCTTGACTATACAGCCTTTCTCCAAAAAATGTCTAAAAATTAAAAAAAATATTGGGTTTGTAACATATGAATTTCAAAATAAGTCATTCTTACTTGGCATAATATTAAAGAACAAGACCTGACCAGGCTTTCCAATGGTAAATTTGTTATCACAATCTTATTTGCTTTTTGTCAATCCAGAGATATAATCAATTTAATGCGATGCACCAAAATCGATTTGGTGTCCCCTTTTATTATGGATAGGCAAGTTGCTTCGCCCAGTTATGCCATGCTGTCTTAAAAACCCCAAACAAGAAGATGACAACTTGACAAGAGAAACAAACAGAGTTAAAGTAAACCAAGATTCTAGTTTTTTATTATCGACACATTTTTAAATAGAGTCAACAAATCAGTTTCAATGATAAATTATCTCTCTTTTCATCAAATAAAAAATACCAATTTATTGACACGTCCAATGACATGGAACTTGAATTTATTTCAAAATTGGTATCTTTTAAAATCAGCCAGAAGGAATGTAATTGCAACCAAAATAAACCTCCAAATCCAAAGAATGGTTTAAAATTTAATATTTGCAATATCTTTGTGCATTTACTAATTATCAATAAAATTTGAATTGTAAGCAAAGTTATCAAAATGTTGGTAGGAATTTGCGTTTCATGATACTTCAAGACCTTAAAAAACTATCCTCCAGGTTACTTTACGCCGGCTGTACGCTCATGGTTTCTCTTCTAACAAAGAAAGTAATGTCGAACATTGTTATTCACTTTATCTTAAAGCCAGAATTTACTGAACATAACTTCCACCATTAGTAACTTTTAGAGTTTCTTTATGGAGTTAATCCCTTTTTTTAAAGATGTTCATATCTGCTCAGTGTTAATAACTTATGTTTTAACAAATTCATTCACCCTTTTCACTCAACAAAAGTGGCCCCAACATTTTGTGGGGGGGGTGTCCGCGTACACTGGAGATTATCTCCCTCGATGAAACAAGCAATGAGATTAAACAACAATCCTGGAAAGCCTGGTATTTTATCTTTAAGGTGATGTATCAATACGACTTATGTTGATATATAATATTGAAAAAAAATCCGTTTTTTGAATTGTACCATTTTTGTTGAGACAGGCTTAGTTTGAGCCCGAAGTTTCTAAGGGGGCTCGCTCAATGAAACATGGTTTTGCTGCACACATTATGGTCAAGAGGTAATTGATTCCCTGACCTATTTTTAGGCAGAGGCCTACAGCACAATCAATTATTACTTGACTAACAGGTTCACACATCAAAAGCAGGTATGGGATTCAGAGGAGCCTGCTTAATCTTTTGGTTTTGGTTAACCCCGACCTGGCAGTTATGAGGACCTACATTAACAATGCCACTCCTTTCGAGTGTCGGCCACCAAATGCTGGCAAGGGAAAAAATTCGATCTCTATCTTCCAAACACCCAGATTGTCCTGCCATGGGACTGGGTTTGTTCTCATTAGCTTTCCTTTCAGGTCTGAATTTTTGTCTGTGTAGTATTCAGGAACAAATTGGTAACCCCTCAGAATTGTGGCTTTTCAACTATTCATGTCATTAATACTTTGGGTCCAATTTCAAACTAGCAAATATTTCTCTAGCTTTATTAACTCCGATGACCTTGTTGAACTAAAATTGTCCAGTGTTCTTTCGGCATGACTGCAATTACATCTTTTCAAAGTGTTTGAAAAAATTGGTCAACCTCATTTTCTCTAAATTCCAGCACCATTTTCAGGTGCCTGCAACATCAAAACCCCTTTGCTTCACTGCTGGATTTGTTTAACTCTATGATTTTCATTCGCATTTCCTTTAATTTCAGTTGATAATCCAACCCATTTGTTTCAAAGTTACGTGTAGTTTTCATTTCATCACTTTCACTCATTTGTAGGTCTGTTTCTAGTTCTAAACCCTCTGTCCAAAATTGTAGCTCAAATTTCTTTGTTTTTACAAAATGCTCAACTGGTCAGCGATATTTGTAATTCTGGCCTTCCTGAATTAATCAAATTGCTCAAATGTCCCGTCTTGAAGAACGAAACATCTGGACTGAAAGCCATTTTTGTACTACAAATTGTAGCAACTACCACACACTGAACGAACCAATTGTTATGACGGCTCTTACGGCGTCTACGTTCCGAAGTACCCATCAAACACAACTATAGGTGGCCTGTGGCACGAAGTAGTCTAAATTTTATATAATAACATTTAAATGATCTTTAATAGTCTGGTTCAAGAATTTGGTAATGTCCAAAACACAAAAATTACATAAAATTACACACCATGTTAAGATTATAATTTACTTAGAGTTTGCTAGTGTCCTGTGTTTGAAGCGTTGCATTTCAATGACGATATGTCCTCACAGCGAAGACCCAAAGAAAATGACAGCGCAAAAGTTCGCATAATTTAACTCCTCAGGTATTATTCCATGGGAATCTTTCAGTTCTGAATATAACTTTTGTCCAGAAGTTCAAGACGTCAAGGTTAAATTAAGTCCGCCACTCGACGATAATAAATCCACAGTATATCAGTCCAAGATAATCACCACGATTCTATCTTCCACAATTTGAAATCCTACTTGTGTTCCCAACACTTTCGGCTTCAAAAGATGTGGACATAGAATAATTACAAGCACTCTGCTCACATGGCATTAAATATAATAAATCCTGCACTGTACAGGTCTGCTCCTCAAGGCAGAGTAAAACTACTATTCTATCTTATGGTTTATACTATAGAGGATGCTGGCAGAGAGTCCTTCCAGTGATATATTTAAGTACTCACAGATAGATGCCCCTTGCTAACAATATCATTACATCATCCTTATGCATAAACACTGACCTTGCAAACCATCAATCATATTTCCAAATCTTCTAATTTACATCACTTCATATATTAACAAAACTTTGTGTGAATTTCCAGATCTTTCAATGTTTTGATCTTTTAAACGCATAACAGCTGCGTCATTTTACTAAGTTTAGCATTTCTTGGGGAAATCCACCCCCTCACTATCCTATTGTGCATCTAAACAGGTGCACTTAGCAAAAACAACTAAGGGTATTCCCTTTCTCTTTTAATAATAAACAAATACTTTTCCTTTCTGTGAGAATCTTTCTCAAATAAAATTGAGAATAATATTTTTTTAAAAGGTTAATCAAAAATGGAGGCCATATAACACAATTAAATGTAAATATTAAACCTGCAATTACACTCAAAACCTGAGGGCCTACTGCATATACTTTACATAGCCTACACAACACAACACGCCGAGCACGTTGTGTCCAGTGGATATGCAGGACTCAGATTCATTGAACCGTTAAAATCGTGAGTTCGAATCCCCCTTGAGGCCAACATGTTTGTCCTTGGGCAAAGATACTGCGTCTCAATTACCTCGTCACCCCAAGCGATAATTGGGGTAGCTGTTATGGGGGATATTACAATCCAAGTGCTGATAGAATTGTGCGCCGAGCCAGCAGCCACCTAGATGAAGCGAAATATTGCGACGATTTCCTTATGGCAGCGGTATAATAATTGGCAATCAGGCCTTGAGCACCCCGCAGGGTTGATATGTGCGCGTTATAAATCAACATATTATCAATAGTATGTATTATTATTAACCCTTTTCTTATGTAATTACTCTGGCAGGGTATATTATACCATGCCAGATGATTGTACAGCTGTAATATTTTCTTACCAAATTTCAATTCTCAAAATAATTTTCAAATTTTTGTTGGACGCGAGCCCCCATTTTTGTTAATTCTTCGGACGAGCCCCCATTTTTGTTATGATCTCGGCTCGAAAAATCAGAAAATACGAACAACCAAATTACACTCAAACTGATTTATAATCACAAGATTTATTTGTGATGTCAAATTTGGCCAGAAGGCAGACGTTGTTGCAACGCCTGCATGAAATTACAGGTTTCTGAATGCTTAACTACTAAGTCTAAGGTACAGCTGTTTGTTTTATTTATGAATCGCCTAAAGTCAATTTGATGGTGCAAGGAATGGTTAAAGTCACGCTATGGGATTGTGATCACTTGCGAGCCAGTTCATGGTAGTTACAAATCTTTGCGATGCAGAATCACCAACATTGCGATTATCAGCTACAGTGTCACTGTTTACAGCCCCAGTGGGCTTGACCTCATGGGTTACAATGCGAGGCAGAATTCTGTTCTTAACCACAGTTCATTGGATCACTTACACGTATACATGTGCAGGATCATGTACAGGTTCCATTCTGGTTTATGAATCCGATTACCAGAATTATAGCAACCGTTCAGTTCAGCTTTTTCTCGGAACTTCTACTAGCATAGTTCACTCTACACATGTCGCAAAATGGCAGCCTCAGGTGACGGGCTCCCAATTCAGTCCATTATGTGAAGTATGAAGTGCACCCTCTGTGTCGTCCAATCAATCATGTCCCCAGAGGGTGGGAGATCTGGCTTGAAGTTCAGATTTCCTGGCAACAGCATTTAACAGTATTATAGAGTTAACATCATTATAGCGTGAAGACTTCCTTGCACCTTTATATTCTTTAATCACTTTACTTGCTCTTATTATATTTTATTTCCTTGCACAATCATATAAATGCAATCATCTGGCATTGGTCAAAAGGGACCCTTGTAACAATATCAACTAAATTTTTGGAGCTGCTCTACTCAAATAGTCCGCCCCAATGTTCTGGCTACCCTTAAACGCTTCTACTCTGAATCGATAGGGCTGTAGGGTCAACGCCCACCTCATAATTGGACCATTCGCGACTTTAGCTCACTGCACACATTGTAATGGCTGGTGGTCGGTTCCAACACAAACTCGCGGTCATACAAATAAGGTTCGAACTTTTGGATCGCCCATATCACTACTAGACACTCCCGCTCTATCACCGAGTTAAGTCGCTTACTTGCGTATGCTACAGGGAATCTCTCCCCACTGTGATCCTGTAATAGAACTGCACCTACCCCCAAGTCTGATGCATCAGTTCTTAGAATGAACTGGCAACTCAAATCTGGCAAGTGTAAAATTGGCGAACTTGCCAAGTAAGTGTCCTAAAAGCAATCTCCTGACTTTCTTCCCACTTGATTTTATTGGGTTCCATTTTCTTTGTTCTATCTGTGAGAGGAGCAGCTACTGCTGAGAAGTTCGGTATATACTTCCGATAGAACCCAGCCAGACCTAAAAAAGATCTCAACTCTTTCTTAGTTGTAGGCCTATCTGCATTCTGTATTGCTTCTATTTTGTCCTGTTGTGGTTGTACATGACCATGCAACTTGTGAACCAGAAATTGTACTTCCTGATATCCACAAAACATTTTGTAGGCTTGCGTCAAATTGGCCTTGATCAACCCTTAGAACAATCATATGTTCCTGCACAAAGACATAGTATGAATGATTGATATCGTCTATGTAATTTTCCACGTTATACCTTCCAACAGAATCCTCTGATACACGAAAAGTGTCGCCCCAAGTTCACCAAACGAACGGCATAGTTCGATATTGAATCTCCATATGCGTTATAAAGAACTTTGAAGGGTTTGAAGCGTTTCATGGGAACTTCCAGTAGACCTTACTTAGATCTATTTTAGTAAAGAACTGATCTCTTGCAAGTTTAGTGAATATTTCGTCCTGACAGGGATGGCTCGGATATCAAATTCTGTTTTGAGGTTAAGTAATCTATAGTCACAGCAATAACGGTCAGTTTACCATCAGGTTTTTAACATATTAATAGTAGGCTTGCATAAGGGGCTACCACTTTCTCAGCAACGCCATTCTTAGCATGGTCTTTACCTCTCTTGCTACTTTCCCTAAGGGCATGTGGAATAGGATAGTTTTTTTCTACTGGTCTATTGTCTTTTCAGCTGACCATGTTTCCCCAAATTCCTACATCCAGAGGATATCGTTAGTACATCAACTATAGCTACCTAGAATTTGCTTCACTTCTTGAATTGACTGGTTTAGACTTGGCTTAAGTGAACATTCTTTAAAAACGTTTCCTTAGATTGAAGAGTGGGTAAAGAAGTTCATCCTTTTACAGGGTTTAATGCAGTGGACCAATCTCGCTTGTATCTTCATCTTCACTATCACCGACACACAAGCCAATTCAAATCTACCCTGCTCAACGTTAGCTGAACTAGCTACAGTAGCTCGAGCAGTATCAGCTTCCCGACGAGATACAGTTGAGAAATTTGCATGAAAGTCTTTGGTGATGGTCAAAGTCTAGGTAAGTACCAACATATGACTTTTGTCGACTATAGGGAAAAAGGACCTTTCCAGTGCATTAATCATTTTGTTGTTATCTGGTGGAATGTAACAACGCCTGCGTCACCTACAGAGAAGTTCCTAGCCCTAGCACGTCTGTGGTAATAATTCGTACTAGCCTCGAGATGTCAGAAGTTTCTTTTGATAGTTTCAGTCTCTTCTAACCTATCTGAGATCTAAGGCATATGATAGTAGATTTAGTATCTACAGAATCGTTTCATTGTCCATAATGCCCTTAAATAGGACAGGGTCCCTTACTGATCGACCAAACAGTAACTCAAATGGAGAGAAGGCTGTACTCTCCTGGGGAAATTCCTATATGCAAAGAGGAGAGGTGCGATGTCCCTGTCCCCAATCTTTGAGTCTATCTCGCACATTCTTCTAAGCATAGACTTCAGGGTTCCATTAAACTTCTCCACTAAACCATTACAGCTTGGGATGATAGGTACTTGTGACTAAATGGAGAATAGAGAATGAGCCTGCCAACTTCACGCATGACCCGACATGAATCGGACCCTGGTAGTAAATATTCCATTGGAAATCCAAGAGACTAAACATGACAACTAATTCTTCTGCTACTACTTCCGCCTCAATTGACGTGAGTGGTGTAGCTTCCGGGTACATTGTGCGTAATCGACAGATCTAGTATATATCGATTCCTTTGTCGTGGACTGGGGATATGGGACCTACGATATCAATTGCGACCTGTGAAAAAGGAGTATCAAACTGTAGATAGCCCCAAAGGAACCTTCGCTACCCTCCCTTTAGGTATGCGGCCTCGGGCAGAATAACACGAACGACAGAACTGCGAACGTCTGCCTGAACACCGGGCCAAAAGAAATTTGAGAGTCTCTTCTCGGAAGTAGGAATCATGAGGCCAATTTCATAACTTGTTCATAACTAAGACTGGGGTACAACAACCTGCTCGATCCATCATTTTTTTCAACATCAACAGCCTGAAATTCCCAATACAAATTCCACCTTTTTCAACAAGGACATGTTACACCTCCCTTTCCAATATTCTGGCTGATTGGACAACTCCCAACATTTCTTCAATGAGATATAGGTCATGTTGAGCTTGTTTAAGCTTTTCACTTAACTACCTCACCATCAGGTTCAGAAACCTTGAGACTTTGAATGGTTTTTGCTTGTCTTAGCCTGGCTGCTTTTCTACAGCACCTACAATCCCTTTCTTTGTCCCTGAACAAATCAGAATATCTCCATTACCAATACTAGTACAATTCAATGTCACTATCATGTGAACAGAAGCTTCTTGCAACTTCAATTCTGTATTTCTCTCAGTAGCATCACTATGACTAGTATTATCACCCTTGACTAAATGGTCGTATTGACACTAGTACTATGACTCTACATTTTGATCATGGTTTATGACAAGTGCAGAGTAGCAACATTTATATGGACGTCCCTTTCTATACGTATTTGCTTGCAAACTACGAATCCTTTCACAATCGGTTTGGATCTCCAAAATCACGTACTCCGAATATTACAATTATCAATCGCAAACTGGATTGCGCATGCACATAGCTGTTACCGTGCCGACATAATATGGAGTATTACAGTTTACATTGGCCAATGGTGGTCTTCTGGCAGTTCCATCAATCAAAATTACAATCTATTTGTACCCAACTCTCCTTATCGAACTAAACTTCTTTGACGACAACGCACTTACATCCTGAATCTCATGCAAAGTACCTTCCTACTACCAACAAACATTGGGTGTAGCGGCGTATTTGTCAAATAACCTACTGCACTACAAAAATGGCAGAACGTAGAGGAATATGATGGCACAATCCAAAGTGAGTAGCCATCCCGACTAGCCATTCTCTTATATGGGAATCCACAGCTATCATACTTCCTACAAGTTCAAACTATCGGTTTTGGAATTGTTCACGCACCTGCCATTCTAGATGCATTAGCACTAACGATGTACTTAATCTGACTTGACTACCCTGGCTTTGTAGTTCCTGACATTGCTGCTGTTGCATTAAAAACGACGTGAACAGTTTTTGCAAGATACTATTTTACCACAACAAAACAAGTAGGCCTTCGCTTTCCAACTATCACGAGGATGGTCTATTCTTGGGAAGTTCCACTAGCTGGGACCTTTGCATTGAATGACTTGATTTGGCGGGTCTATGCTAGATGAATAATTCCATTACCACTAGCTTCAGTAAATTGATTTGTAGCTTGGCCATCCATCTATGCTGCCGTTGTCTCTCTTTCAAGAATAAAGGCCAAATCATTTTGAACATGCTTTCAAAAATTGCTCACGCAACAACAAATCTATAAGTCCTTCATAAGGTATTACATGCATTTGACAATTAAATCCACCTATTTAGGAGTCAGTATCCTTGTCACAATATGGTCAGCAGTTCCCATCCTATCGGCCTAGCATACGGAAATTATTTCGGAATCCCTCTCTGTTAGTTCAATCGCTCAAAACTCATAATCATTGACATCCCTGAACTAGAGATGAATAAACCTCGAGTCCCTTGCCTGGAATACTGATACTAAGGTTAATGCCCATCGGTGTTTTGTGCCAACTTGATCAGTGGCATATCTTTCAAATCTTGAAGATAGGAAATCCATATCATCTTTATCCTCATTAAAAATCGGTAACTTTGGGGCCTACGAACTTTCTTTTTTTTTTTTTTTTGTGGTGAGTTCCTGAACCAATGCATGTGACTTATCCAAATTCATTTGCTCAATTTCCCTAAGTAAATTCAACTTGGCCAAGTTCCCTTCCTCCTTTTCTTTTCCCCAATCTTATATCCATTTGTTTCTTTGCCTTTACCTATCTTCCAATTGTTGTCTGTGCCATTCTCTATCTTCCAATTGTTGATGCCTTTGACCCATCTTTCCTGTTCCCTTGTCTTTGAATTTCCCTTCACTGTTCAATTTGCCTCCTATGCATAGCCTTTCATCGCGCTCTTCTACCCTTTCTTTGTCTATCCCTTCTTCTTTTACAAATTCCGCAATCCACCCCTCTAGCCTAATCGCTCCCCCAATTCTGTAAGTCTTTCAATTTCTAATGCAGCCATGATAAAACAATTTATACTAAGGGGATACACATATGCGCAATTTACACGCCAATCTACTATAAAGCTCAGTGATGAAAAATAACTCTTGATGCAATGATGGAATTACACAATACGTTTGGAAGCTAAACTTCATCTTCAAATTGCTTGTGAGGGTCAAGACCTTGCCGCACAGTTCCCTGGTTGGCGACTCGCACCTGCCAATGTAATAAGTCAATTAATACAAGGAAATAGAAATTCAAATCGTGAAGCAATCTCCAGCTCTGCTTCCAGTATCTATTCCGTGGGTTTTTGGCCTCCCAGGATGGCCCCCAAAAGTGTCATAACACAAGAAAATAAGCTTGGCTAATAAATTATAAAACAGATACTAAGCAATGCGGAGATTGGACACAACCTTTTTACTTATCTATTTACAACTGATTTATTAAAATGGACATTGCGGCAACTGATACAATTTATTGATTTTTAAAATATAATTGTGCACAAAGCAGATTACTAGATGAAAGGTTTGCAACCCTTGACACTCTAATTTTTGACAATCACCAAAAGGTTCCAAATTTTTGCAATGGACCCATAATTTCAAATCCAGACTGCTGAATTTAAATATACTTTTGATTATTACATTCTGGTAAACCTCTTACTTTCAATTATTCAGCTTCAGCCAAATAAATATTCAGCACTTAATTCAATTCTCCACTAATACAAATTTATTAACTTCTATGAAGCAGGCTGCATTTACTCAATTTAGTTGTTGCGTTCATAATGAGTTGAGTTGTTGATTCCAGCCATTACCAGAAGCAGTTCACTCAATAACTTGAGTAGAGTCCAAATCGGCATAACATATCCAAGTAGATTGTTAAAAATAGTCAAATAAAAGTTCACCCGAACTAGATCAATGGGTGTGCAGACTGGTCAAACCCCCCAAAATCAAAACGCAGCATCATTCTGGTGGTAACTTGAAGTTCGATGTTGCCTACCAAGACTGGATGGCTGAAATTTTATAATAAACTATAATAATATTACTGCTACACTTGATCCAAAATTTTAATCGGAATAAGAGTCTAATGGAAATATGCAAATTCCATAGAATTGTTATCAGATATGAATCATTTAAGTGTTGTACAAAGGAATTTTAAAATATTATTAATCAAACCTCTTTGCCAAAAATTCTGTTTGTCACCAAAATATCCAATTCTGAAATAGGATAACATATGCAATTCTTCAAAAATTAAATCCAAAACCATAATTTTATAGAAGATACAAGTCATTTGGAATTTCACTCTTCTGAGCTCCACTCTCTAAAACCAAATTAAACTTATTATCCAAAACAAACATTAAATAATTTCCATAACGAATATTAAATTTAAATAAGATATTTGCAAAGATTTGGCAATAACCCACAAAATGAAGTAAAATAATAAAATACATGTATAAAAGAAATTGCACTACTCGATTCCATATCTGGGACTCATACAGGCGCAAGCTTTCCAAACGCGAATTGATGGAATTTCCCCTCAGATTGGTAGCAGCAACTCTCTCCACTGAGATACATGCAACCAATTTTAAAATTGCCATATTTATCCTACGCCTAAGCTATGAACGCAAAACAGGATTGGACCTCGGCGTCTCCCGTCCCTCCTCAGCAAGGTTCAATCATGAGTGAGCTTACCTTGCCACATGGCCAAGCCCAGCTATACCAGCTGCGCTAGAAATTATGCAGATGAAAGGGCTCTATAAAATGACCCAAACACAATGGATGATAGTATGATGGAATTGAACACCTGAGCATGGACTCGAACAAGAACCTTATGCTCTGCCGCTTGAGTAATAAAACAACTGGCCATACTGCCTGAGCTGTATAGCGCACTGAAAGAAAACCCTCATTTCAATCAATTCAAAATCCCTAAGTGACTTAAGGTGTGGCAGTACTCCTCTACTGTAATACATGTAAATCACTACATCGTGAATATCTCGTGACGGATAGGGTATGAACCTGAAATAAATTTTAAATGAAAGATCTGATGATTCTCTTCCAGTGAGTGATATTAGCTTGAATCTCCCTTTTTTTACTCCTCGCTGCAATTTTCGCACCTCTTTTAACCACTCCCTCTCTCCCCTCTCTCTCTCCTTCCCGCCATTCTTCTCATCCCCCCTCTCACCTTTGGTTAGGTCAGAATTGGTAAAGATACACATATGACATCTCTGATTGACCTTGAAATCGGCAGCAAACTTTGTCCTGATATGTGACCTTTCATTGCCAATTTAACTTTTGAGGCACTTATCCCGAATTACTATGGTAATTTGAAGGTTTAACGAATTTTACCGTAATTTCCTCATATTTGGTACCCGTGCATGGAAGGCTCTTTCCTGTACTGTAATACATGATATCACTAAACATCTCGAGAATGGAAGGGTTGAACCTGAAATAAATTTTAAATGAACGCCTTATGATTCTCTTTCGGTAATTGATCTTAGTTTGACCTCTGCGCCTTTGGTAGGGCAGTAGTTGATGTTTCTAGGAGTGGGAATTTGCTGGCCGACGCTCTCTCCTGGAAAGGTCTTCAATACAGGCACAGCCGAAGGTCAGAGGGTCCTCGGTGGAGTGCCAGCGGGTTGACCGCCCACAATTTTGCATAATGTGGACGGTCCACACATGACCTTGCGTCACCTCAACCGTGAATCATCACCTTCTGACATATTACTCTTGGGACCCAGATCTCTGGGCGAAGAAGGGACGTCATGGAGGTGGACTGGTCGGGACAGATAGCTAATGCTTTTCCCCAGTCGACATGATCTCCAGAGTTCTCGAGAAAGTGGCTCTCTGCCAGGATTGCTTGGCCCTGCTGGTAACCCCATTGGTGCGCCACGGCAGCTGTGGTTTACCAGGCTGCTAGTTCTGCTTAAGACAAAACGATTCGGCTTCCATAGTAACGAGCTCTGGTAAGAGGTCTTCGACCGACCCTTGTTACAAGAGTACACAATAGGATGCTCTGAACTGTTGTCTGGTGCAGTGTTACAGACTGTTAATAAGGTAAGACTTTTCTGAACAGGCTGTTGCTCGGTGCTCAGGCAAAGCGGAAGTCAACAAGAGTGTTGGATCTTATGATTCTGATCTCGACTCTGCCGTTACCATGCATGGGGTGCCGCAAAGATCCGATCCTATTTGTGCAATGTGGGCAGATTGCCGATTTCACTCATGTCTTTCAAGAGGAGGAAAGGGTCCTAACTCTCCGGGATTACAAAACAGCCATAGGCCAGACTAATAGCGTTTGGTGATGGAATGACAGTTTCCTCCAGTTCCCTCTGGTAAAGAATATGTTTACGACGTGTTCCCTGCAGGTTCCTGCCTTGTTCCAGAGTGGGATTTACCACTGGCACTGGTCTTTCAATATTCTTGGTGTCGGAGGAGTTAAAACCCATCCGAAAGCTTAGTTTTCTGCAATTTCCATAAGACTGCTTTCTTAGTTGCTCTGGCATAGGGGTTCGTAGTGTCACGCCCTGTCTACGACACAGGACCCACCTCCCGCATTGAGGACGTGGGGTCTCTATTCTTCAAGCGGATTGTTTGGCGATGAATCAGATTCTCTTACATCAAAACCGGTAGTTGACTAATCTCACCAGAGTGTCTGCCGACTCAGAGAACCTTGGTGTTCTGTTAGGGCCCTAGAGCGGTAAGGATCTTCGTACTTCTCATCACCTCTTTATCTCTGCAGTGCCCCCACATGGGCATGCGGGCAAGAGATACAGTGAGCCGCTGGATTTCGTCAGTCATCCGTAATGTGACACAAAAAACACATGACGGTTGCCGGTCCTTGGTCAGAGCACATGATTTTCAAGCTCAAGCTTCCTCCTGGGCATTATATAAAGGGCCTCCATCCCCAACATGGCAGACAATGTCAGTTGGAGTTTGCTACCCCTTTCACAAGCCTAGTAGCAGCTAGAAACAGGAGCATTAGGGATACAAGGATGGAGGAATTACTGGAGTGCATGGCCTTGGCTACCTTATAAAACCCCACTCCATAAGACGGTTGTGAGCCAGTGGTATGGTAAAAATAAGAGTCATAGGGAATAAGATAGGGCTAATGCAGTGTTCCTTCTTCTCAGGAGTAGTTGCAGTGAGGGCGATACACTAGGGTTAGGATCCTTCCTTCTACGACCTTCTATAATTTGTTCTCCACCATCAATAAGGTCGTTGGAAGGGTCTGCCTGTGGTTTATGAGCGAGACATTTTTCTGGGTTAAGGTCGAATCACTGTGCCGTGTGATTCGGCCCATTCGGTCCTGAATTAAGGGAGTTGTCTTATTTAACAGTGGTATGGGGTTTATGATGCCAGATGAGCTATGGTGCAAATTTTGCATATCCAGAATTACAATAGTCACGGATGGTTTCTAGGTGGTGATATAAATTGGATTACCAATGGACATAAGGTGAATGATTCCAGATGAACTGGTTCGGTTTGGTATTGGAGATAGATGGGTCATCTTCTTATGGCGTATTGAGCAGCAGGTATGATTTACTGTTGGTGGAGTCAGTCGCTGTTGATTGGTTGGGGTCTATATCCACCAGTGGACGAAAGTTAGGGCACTCATGAGAATGTCATTCCGCAGTCTGTGATAGAGAGCCACATTACAGGCTTGAGATGGTCGCAGCCCCATTGGTACATATTGTGTTGAAACGACCTGACTCCTGTGCGAATCCTGTGCAAGGTGACCCATTCCTTACGGGAAGTGTGCTCCCCGTTTGTTTAGTTTCGTTTTTCAGTCCTTCTTCGAAAAACTCTGAAGTCTGATTTTAAACCAGACTTGGGGTTGAGGTGCAATAGGGGTTCCTTCATATATGGATTGATGTCAAAGGTCATGCGAGGCCAAAGACGTTGAGTCATGTTCCCGATTGCCATCTTGCCATGTTGTCATGTTGTTGGTGCAAAGATATACCATTTCCCGAAATTCCAAGCTCTTTAGTGGTGTTTCTATAGCAACAGCTCCGGCACTCACCCCCACCACCAGCTTAAGGCAAAAAAAAAAAAAAAAAACAAGCAGGCCTTATGATAGCTGGGGACCAAACTAACAGAAAACCTGATGGATGAAAATCCTAAAGGGAAGGTCTAGGTTATCCATACCTCAAAATAGCCTCAGATTGTTTTAAGTCTTGTTTTAAATTCTAATTTGTAGCAAGGTGTTGTCATGGCAAACATCCTCAAACAGGCGAACTCGTATGTACGCGAGGCGTAAAATATGTCCCCGCAGAATGTCGTTTGCGATCACTAACATGCGATAAATGAACAACAAAAACCCCACCCCCTCCACAACACCCGCAACACCCACCCCAACACCCGCAACATCCCCCAAGCACCCCGCAACACCCCACCCTCCCTAAAACCCCACAACTCCCCAAACCACCCCCACCCCCTACCCAACACTCGGCACATACCCACCCCACCCACCCCTCCTTAACACCCCTCAACACCCCAACTCACGCAACCACCCAACCCACCCCAATAACCAGTAACACGCCTCCCCCTTCCCAACACCCAGCAACAGCCACCCTCAACAACACCCACCCCAACCACCCTACCCCTCCAACACCCTCACCCCTCCCAACACTCCCACCCCTCCCTAACACAATTTTGCACACCCCCCACCCCTTACCCCCCAACACCCCGTATAACTAACCCCTCCCCAACACCCCTATGGCATAGTGTCTCATGTTAGCGACGGAATTTTGCATATCCGACGTACCGTTCAGAGATACAACAATTGCGCATATTTAACTAGCTCAATTGCATACCTCAGCCTAGCGGCTACATAGATCACATACTTTCAAATTGCAAAGAAGATGTGGCCCATGAGAGGCTTTCAAGCAGCACAGGAATTTTGAGAATCCAATGTACAGTGTCAAAAATATAGCAATACACGGAGTTTGCATATTAATTAGCTCATTTGACATACTCAAAAATTTGCCCCAAAATATGCCCCCCCAAATCTAATCAGGTCGAGAACTCTTCAGCCCGCTTCCTTCACAAAGGTTAATCATTATACGCCTTAGAACTCCGAAAAATTGTACCAGGCCTTGCAGGAAAATTTTAATAAATGAGCAAATGAGAGACTTAATTAGCATATTTTACGCCCAAAATCTTAATCAGGTCGAGAATCATCAACCCGCTTTTCCACAAGTTAACATCATGTTGCCCTTACGGAACTCCAGATAAATCGTATACAACATGGGTTAAAATTGTTATCCGGACGGCCGAACGGACCGAACGGACGCTGCTCATTTATAGTCCCCGTTCCGAACTCGTTCGGCGGGGGACAATTAGTCATGGACATGACCTTGAGGCTTTAGATCTGATTATAATCAAGGGCAGCTAGATATCCATATACCTACCCCCATAGGCACTTAAACTGTGTTGGGGTGTGTAATTAAAACATTAAATATCCTATCAAAAAAGATATTTTTGCGACTAGTAGGGTAAAGATAGCACATGACCCAAAAAAAAAATCGCACCGGTTTTTTGGCATTTCTGGGAGATTAAGTCAGTTAACAATATCATCAAAAGTGCCACCAAATAAAAGTGCCCAGAAAGTGTTCAAACCATAACATAACAAAATGGCCGCCATCCGGCATTTTGAAAAACATAAATCCTAACATCTCTGGCCAATAAATGAGCTAAAGGAACAAACCAAGATATCATTTCTAATCAATGCTAGCATAAAACAAATCAAATAAAAAGGGGTCTTTATGAAAGTTTTGAGGTATAATCTTGACCTCTAAATCCAAATTTATGGCCACCATCCGCCTGTGGGAAGTAAAAATTCTTGTATCTCTGGTTAAAGGATGGGCCAAAACGACAAACAAGATGTCATTCCTACTAATTTAGCATACAAATCTTTAAAAGGTGGTTTTGAAGTTCAGAACCCATTTGACCTCTAAATCCCATATGGCCTCCATCCACCATGTGTTAAAAGTACACATCATTGTATCTCTGGTACCACATCAGGCCAAAATGACCAAATATGTGTTATTTTTTTATTAATTGTAGCCATACGCAAAATACATTAAGATGGATGTTGTAAAGTTTTGACGTCTTCAAATGGCCACTGTCCGCCAATTAAAAAGTGAAACCATTACATCCTCTGTATGTAGCATCAGACAGATTACTATGACTATGACAAATGAGGTGTGTATGTAATTTTCTATTCTGGCCAATTACAAATTTATTCAAATAAGGTTTTAAGTTGGCTATTTGTCCATAATTTGTAGCCATATTAATTACATCTATACATCTATCACAAGGTGACATTTATGTTGTTTACAGTGTAATTTTGAAATTTTGAAAGGAACAGTAAGTACAATTCACTATTCACTCTCATCACCAAAATATGGCCGGAAACACTGTTTTGGCATAGTAGATGAGATCGCAACATATTAACTATTACAATTAGTCTTCAAGTTATCATCATATGAGACTGGTTTTTGGTCCATGTTTTCGTGTGAATGTCCACAAGCTGTGGTAAAAATTTTTGGAAAGGTACCTTGTAGTGGTGTGTATGTAATGATTCCAAAAGATTGCTTGCTGATCATTGAACAGGGCACGGATGGGTTGCAGCCTTAATCCTTTCTATAGATCGATCTTATTAGTAGGGATATAAATACTCTGGAACAATAGGGTAAAATACTCGTAACACAGGGTCACCATGGATGACTGAAGCCAAAATTTCTTGCAGCCAAAATATTCTTGACAAAAAAAAGTAGTATGAACCTGAAAAATGCAGTCGGGCAGATAGATACAGATGGAGCAAATGCCATTACTGAGTAAGTGCTTCAGAAGACTGATATCATACACATGTTTCTCTTTGTGTCTGTCAGACAAAAAGTAAAGGTCATAACAGCCCTTCTTCTGGAGATTGGAGAAGTAGTACTCAACAGATATGTGTTTCTCAAAATTCTGGATTGTGACCTACATTATGCCAGGGTGATTGCTGTTTTTGCTATATAAAATCTGCAATCTCTTTTTTTCCCAGACAAAATTTGTTGCATTTGATATGTCCACCTTATTAGCGATCCTAGTTTCGCGACATTCATTTTTGTATTTGTTTGGTTAACCCAGTGACACATCAAGACAACATATGCTTGACCTTGGGTCAACTGTGATGAAAGATGCATAATCATCAGATTGCAAACTTACTATAGGTGCTTCCCTCTGCCCATTTCAAGCGATTTTTCGTAAAAGAGAAAGAACTCTATCAACAACATGGCGATCAGTCTTTGGTGCTGTCGCAGGGGCCGCAGCCTCTGACGAGGACACATGTTTGTAAATGGCCATCAGAATTGGACTTTACCTGGGGCCACATAAAACGTGCTTGGCCTCAAGAAACGGATGGCGGATATGGTGAAGTTTATGACCAAAAAACTTAGGCCTACCTAATGACAGTTCTCCAGATTGTGATTACCAACAGGAATCTTTGAATAACCTTGTCATCATACATGACAGCCAATTAGAGCAAGGGTCTGACTTTAGTTTCCATTGTAGCTATTATAAGTCAGCTTGTCCTTCCTTTTCTTTGACTGTATCTGTGCCTACTTGAACAGATTGTACATTGACATCCTCACCAGCATATACCCCTGTGAAAAGGTTGCTCAAGCCTTTCTCATGGGAAGGGAGACGCTTCGCAAACCCCAACCAATCAACAGTGAGTGGCTCCACCGTCTACAAACCATTTAGCTGCTGCCTCAACGCAAGAAGAAGAATCGGGTGCTGGGCCGGATGCAACAAAGATACTGCCAAGTAATCTATGCAGAAGGAGAAGTTGATATAGAAAAATGGCAGGTCGCACAGTGCATAATTTATCAAAAAATTCCTAATTGGGGAAGACACAGATCTATTAATACGTCTTTCCCATTATGCAGAGAAGAGAGGGCTGTGAATGACCTTAATTTTGGTCTGACAGAGAGACAAGGAGAAAACACATGTTGACAATATAATTAAGCTTTTGAAGCGCTTATTCAGTGTAACATTCGCCTCTAATCTGCTGTTGCCCATGCAGTTTAAGTTGCGGTCTACGTAGGAATATTTTGGGGGCTGCCAATGAAGTCTATTTTCTTCAAAGTAATTCATGGCGACCGGTGTTACGAGCTTGTGCAGAGTATTTGTACTCCCAAATGGATTCTGAAACTGATATGAAAGTGTTAAAAGTGAAGGCTGACAAGCAAGGAGTCCCTGTTAATGGTCAGAAACGGAGTCTTTATGGTAAAGGTCATACAGGCATTAAAAGAAGAAACTAACGTTCGGTAGAAACCACTGATGGGTTGGCGCCGAGATATCGATTAACCCCTTTTTTAAGCCGCGCAGATGATTAGTAGCAGAGAATGAGCTCAGGAAGTGCATACCAGGTGTGGGCAGTTGAAGGAATAACTGATCTCTGATGGCTGACCATGTTAGGTCTTGGGGTCTCAACTGTAAGGTCATGAGATCGTAAGACGCTGGAGACGAGGGTCTGTTCTCTGAGTTTTAGGCATCAGTTGGCAAAGTTCAGGAGGCTCCAGATAGAACATGCCGTGAAAGAGTGTAGTTTGCTCAATGCTCTTCGGTGTGATAAAAACCGGAAAGATTTTCCACCAAAAAACCTCTGCTGTCCCAAAAACTCCTTTGTTGGAGACATATTTACAGCTCATCAAGTGTGCAGACAAGACTGAATGGTCGAACTTAACTGATGGGGATGGGTAGTACAAAGGGAAAATTATTTCCCCTCATGAACAAGTCTTGCACCAGAGTTTCCACGGAACGGATCCGATGCAATTGTTCTTCAGGATGTATACAATGAAATGTACCTGCCAGAAAGAAATGGAAGGCAACAACACAGCTATGTGGACATCATGTTCAAAACAGGGACCAAATCCAGTCTCATGATATAAACGTGAAGACTAACGAGCAATAGGGTGGTGATCTCGTCGTATTCCAACATTTTGCCACATGTTGGTGATGATTGTGAATAATGTGAAACGACTTTTGCTAAGCATTACACCCAAGTATACTTGTAAACACCATAATTGAACTGAAGATAATTTTAGCTGATAAAAAATCAACATGGAGACAAATTTTGGAAAAATAGCCCACTAAAAATATCATTTTTTATTCTATAGATTTGTAATGACGGATTTAGATGTATAGAAAAGACACCTAATTTAATGTAATTGTCATGATGCTATTAGAGGAGGATTTTACTGTTTTCCTTATATTCAAAAATGGTGGACAGTGGCCTTTTTGAAGATGTCAGACAGATGCTTCCAAAACTTGTAAAAACACATCTTAATGTCTTCTTATTCCTCAATTGAATCAAAAATAAAACCTTATTGCCATTTGCCCCTCTGGTGTCATAGATAAAAGAATTCCATACTTTTCAACATGGCGGATGGCAGCCATAGTGGAGTTAGAGGCCAAGATGCATCTCAACTAATAAAACTCATGTTAAAAAAATGGGGGGTTTGTTTGTAGATTTAGTAGGAAATGCCATCTTGTTTGTCATTTTGCCCATCCGGTACCAGAGAAATACAATAATTTGTACTTTTCACAGGCGGTGCGATGGCGGGCCACTATTGGATTTTGAGGGTATGATGATATCTCAACTTCAAAAAACAATTAATGGATTGGTTATGCTAGAATTAGTAGGAAATAATGGAACAGCTTGTTTGCCCTTAACTCATTTATGCAAGCGAGTATGAGGATTTTGTTTCAAAATGGCGGATGGCGGGCATTTTGTTTTTGTCATAGTTTGAACGCTTCTGGGACTTCGATTTTTGTGCGCAACTTTGATATGTTATTTAACTGACCTTATACTACCAGAAAAAGAAAAAATGCAAGGAAAACCTTTGTTGCAATTTTGTTTGGTTCCTGTGGGTACATGTCATTATTTTGATCCACTAGACGGTGTTACCCATGATAATGACTTAAATACCACAATCTTCCTCTGCAAGCAATGAGCGAATGCTTGAAATACATAAAAATTGACAATCGAGCATGTTATGTTGTGTAGTTGGGAAAAGATATGACATTTTGTAATTCCCATTTTCTTACGCGTTGCCATGGCAAGGCTCTGGCACCCATACCCAACACAATTTAAAGGAAAACAAGCAATATGAACTAGCTGGGATCCAAGCTACACAAACACGGATGAATGACTAAGGGGGGTGAGGGTTGTTTTAAAAAATATTAAATTTTCCCTCAAAAAGCTCATTTTTGCGACTGTTACCATGGTAACCACCATAAATCGACACTATGACTCAAATAACCTGTATGTTGCTTGCAAGCCAATGGGAAGCTTGAAATACATATGTTTTTACGTTTAGTTACAAAGATACGATATTTTCTAAATTCTCATTTTTTCGTTACTGCATTGCCATGGCAACGGCTCTGGCGGGCAACACCACCAACCTTTAATGGCAACAAGCAGCTTCTGATAGCTGAGGACTCAAGCTAGCAGAAAAACATGATTGAATTAAAATCTCTCTAAGGGGGAGGGTCGGTTTTGGGCCCATAGCCTAATCAGAGAGGTCATGACATACTGGTTAGCAGAGAAAATGGTAGCTCTTAAGGTTTTAAAAAAAATGTCTGTATAATTGTCGTATGTTTCAGGCCACTTGGAGGGAATATCTCGATCAAAAATAGAGGATTACTCTTGAAAAATTTCCCTGACTTGTTGAAAGATGTTTAGGATATTCCTTGTTCAAAATGTAAGGAATTTCTGGCAGAGGTTTTCCAAAGATTTCCGCTGGTATTGCTATGCTTACCGCCACTTATTCCAACATTTATCTGCTTTTAAACAAAGCGGGATATTAAAAGGTTAAAAGTCAAATGTTTGGCCAATCATTTAGTGGAGCACTGTGGACACAGAGTAATATCAATAGAAAACCCGTCAAAAGGAATTAAGCAATTGTGTTGTATCTCCAACTCGCAATAGAATATAGCATCGCAGTGTAAGGTTTTTAAAAATATTCCGCAGTATGCCCACTGGCTGTCGGAAAGTGAATACCCTTCATTGTTTATCAATTTATAGGGGATCGGATATTTATATCTATAAAACGTAATATATTAAAGTGCCTTCAACTTTCAAGGACCACTTTCTCATTTACCCTGTGAAATCTTAGGGCAAAAGGATATTTAGTTTGGAAGTTATGAGCGAAAATGTGCCCCATTTGGTCGACAATATAATTTTACACAGTACTCTTTTGAGGCTTACAAAATCACGTTTTTAGCTCTCATAGCAAAACGGTTTGAAATATTGGCGCAAAACTTTACAGATGGGGTTTTGGGGTGAAGGCCAATCTATCAAGATGAAAACGTCATATCCTTAAATCGAGCCATCCCCCGTTAAAATTCTTTAATTACTTGTCCATTTCCTATAAATTTTTATTTTTTCAACATAATTTTGAAAATTGAAGTCCACGCAATACTTAGGCAGTATTTCAAACAAAAATGAATGGCTATTCAATATAAAACTAAAGAAGCAAAATGGTGTAATAATCTCACTGATTTTATCCCAAAATATTAAAGATGTTCATGCAAATGAGGGTGTTTGAGTTGAACATATTGTTTAAAAATATCATGCAGGAAACTTGGAAGGATGGTTAACATGATAATGTAAAGAAATTTGCAATACCATTAACTTCATTTTTATCAAAAAGGTTTACTTTTTGAAGAATGACATGTGTTCAACCTATATTATTTGCTAAGATCAAGATTTTTTCTAAAATTATCTGTTTTGGCAGCCATTTTGAACTTGGAAGTTTGTGATGACTTTATGTAGTTCTAATTCAAGTATTTTTGGTCCCCCGCCAACTTTAGTTGGCAAAGGAGGACTATAGAAATGCCCTGCGTCCGTGTGTGCGTGCGTGTGTGCATGTGTGCGTGTGTGCTTCCCACGCAATATCTCTGGATCTAAGCAAGTGTATGTGTCCATCTTCGCAACATAGATGCATCTCAATAGGCGTTGACTAGCCTGAGTCCCTGGCCCCGCCTTCGCAACAAGCAAAGCAGGCGTCTCAAGATGGCGGTTGCTCAATTCGGGGCCGAGAACATCAACTTGCAAAAAAAGTGAAAGGACTATACATCATGTTACGAGGTCCATGCGCAGTATGGGTTCAACTCCGCAACAACAGTAGATTCACGCATGTGTATAGCTCTATGACCCAACAGTGAGGTTGGTAAAAGGTTTACAAGAAAATAATCCAAGAATTGCAGGTTGAATCTGAAAAAAGAAAAGCTAAAATATAGCGAGATGATGAAATAAGTGCACTACCTTAATTGACGGTATAGATGTACAACTAGGCCTATATCGGAATTTATAAATAAACACTAATAAATCTCAAATCAGAAATTAGAAATATTGTTTTTTTCTCAATCAATATAAAACTATTTTCACCTGTTCAAAATACGATTTTTTAGCTTTTTCGTTTCAAGATTAATCTTATTGTAGGAAACAGTCAAGGCTTAATGACAAATGTAACATCATGACATATATTGCAGCGTATCCAGGAAATGTTGAAAGAATACAACTTTATAATGAAACAACATTTGTAGTCATATCATGACAACCCAATCATTGCCAAGTCTGATCATGATGAGTGGACATGGACCGGAACACGGAGGTTTGTGGTCACCGCTTTTAATCGGCCACCTTGTCCATGCTTGGCTATCACAGTCACAGTCACCGTGCAATCATTTTACTTTTGCTCCAGCAGCACAGTGCAGATTGTAAGGCGAATTTCACATGTTCGTACGCCCCTTCCATGCTTCAAATTTGCCAACTTTATAAATAGGCTCACTGCAGCCAGTGAGAAAAAATTACTTTTTGTAGCCGATTCCCCGGGCTGATTCAAGTTCAACTGATACTCGGTGACAGTGAGTACTACCAATACCATGACTACCACAGTAAAATTTTATGATTTTCTGGACATGCTGGAACATGCGTTTTTTTTGTTGACTTAAGTTACATTGCAAAATTTTAGGTGTAGTGTCATGGGGTAATATCCTTTAACCTAGCTTAGCAGTGTTGGTCAATGGTCGTGTCAACCTAGTCCCGACTAGTAATCTTTTCATAAGACTACCTGGGAGATTATCTTGGGATATCAAATGTCAATCAGGTCATACACACCTACACTTACAGGTCAGAACATGGACGGTGTGATTTTTGCATACATATCAATCTGTATGCAACGCATGATACATTGAGCCTGACTGAGGTCAGCACTGGATTATTTATTTTAATTGGCCTTGCCTGGCCTTTTTTTGGCTAGGCTAGACTATAAACAGTAACATGCCTAGCTAGAACATGAAGCTGTTCCGTGTGGGTAGTTTTCCTTCGACTACGTACATATATACTTTGTCACCACCATTGGCAAGACTCCTCACACCACGAATTGATAGAATAGCGGGCGCAGCTGTCAAATAAACACTACCGCAGCAGTCTCCGTGCTGATTTATGCGCGGCGCACGCTTATGTTCAAATGCACGCGTACAACAGAATTACTTTCACGCTCGGATAACAAAAGCCGAATAATTCTTGCCGATGGGTGATGAACAAAGTCTAGTTTTTTGTTTTAATGAAAACCAATGTTTCGGCTATTTGGTATGGGCCTTGATCACGTTGAATAGATTAGAGAGTGTCTACGATGTGTGTCCAGACTAGACTAGGCTACTAGGCCTAGACTCTACCTAGTTTTACTCTTGGCATAGACTATCCCTATTCTTCTATACCTGGGTAAACATTCTTGGCCAAGTTAACAAGTGAAGGCTGCTCCCCCCAAAAAACAAATATACACCACGCCACTGGGTATGCCTACACTAGCGTCATAGACCATTCACACACACATAACTCACACTGTGCATGCTTGGCCAAGATTTGTTAAATTCTCAGGCCTAGGCCCACGACTAAATAATGTCTGGCCAAAATTGTTAATGTAATAGTAACATTTATGCAGTGATAAAAATAAAATGTGCACTCGCATGCTTGATCGCGAGTTTATAGGCTTACCCTTAACATCTTGTCGCATTATGTCACTTTTGGGGGCTTGTTGCTATTGACAAGGCTTAAAATTACTGATGGGTGCTAGTGTTATAGGCTAATTTTGCTAAGATATTTTTTTATGACGTTAAGCAATTTTTGCAAACTATTTGGAATGGCTACAATCTGTGTTGAAAAATTACTGGTTTTTATTTGCATTGGTAATCAGTCGTATTGTGTTTACTATCAATCATTACATGATGATCACCTTAGGCTGACGACATGATGTATGCATGGTGGTGACTTTTATTTAAGTACTGGTACATAGCTAGCCTCAAAGTTGGTGATAAAAGAAAAGATTAATGCTTGACAGACGCAATTTCATCTAGGCCTAAAGCACTACAATCGTGCTAAGCCTATATTACAACGCCTCGTCTTCTAAATTTCTACCTCTGAAGTAGCCTCTGCTAGGCCTTGCTTACCTCCTAGGCTAAACCTGAAGCAAGCTCTTTTGAAAGATAATGAAATGTTATTAGTAGGACCAAGGTGTAAATTCTCTGGACAGCATTTCAGCTTTACTATGTTAGGCCTAAATTTAACAAAAGACTTCGGCCGACACTGCACACCTATGGTGCCAACCATAAGGCTAATCATTAACACACATTGCTGATACGTCCCGCATTAATGCCACCTGGGCAACAACTACTGCTCAGAAGATCACAGAAACCCACTTGCCTAATGGCCTTCCAAACAATAACCATGGCAATTTGTCATGCTTCTAGAACAGTATTAAATACTAGCCTACCCCTCTCACTGGCCACTTATTAGCATTGTGTGATAAAGTTGCGTGTTGTTTGGCCAGCTAAGCAACTAGTGAAAAAAAAGGCCGGTGCCAACACATGTCCGTGCCAATTTTTACATTGTCCTGCTACCTAAAAATATATAATTAGCACGTGTTCGAATGCCCCACATTCAAAAATGCTTGGCAACTTTTGGCTGAGCATGTTCAGCTTTCATCTACGTACCTGCAATGCGCATGCATGTAAAATGTTAGCCACGAGGTGCTGAAATTGATACATGTGAAAAAAATACATCCTCCCATTTCAACTTAGAGATGTTGTAAATTTTAAATGATCAGGTCAAGAACTCTCATCCTTATACTTAAAGGTAACATTACTGTTTTTCTGATCTCATTGTTATGTCCAAATAGGAAGTTTGCCACTGTGCATGTAACAATTATTTTGTACATGTCACAATGTAACTTACAGAGTACATGCACAGTGCATGCAGTTTTTCATTTGTATTTCGAACATGATGTAGCCAAAAAAATCATAATCATGCCCAAATTTCCTTACAATTATTGGGGGTAAGAAATGCCCTTTGTGGGTAAACGTTTCAGGCATGAGGGTGGCCGTAAATAGCAGAGTAAATACTGGATTTACCATTACCAGTATGGTTATTTTGGTCAAATGGTAAAAAAAAAAAAAGACACAGTAAAGTGAGTTTCTATAGATTTACTTTAATAGTTGCACCTTCAAGATCTTCAAGAGTTTTTCAAAATTGATAGTTCTACTGGTTTTAATGTTTTTATATTTTCGCCCTCACCTGAATGATTAATCCCAATTCAGTGCCCTTATGGGTAACAGACCGATTTTGGTAAAAAAATGACTCCGGCGTCCATTTTATGCACAGACGACGAAAGACGTATACAGAAACCAGGCCCCCTTTGGAATTGATATCCATGGCATCCACCCTGTTGACCGGTCCTGTGATCTGTATGGTTTCTACGACTCTCTGATATTTCTTTAATAGACACATTTGCAGGGACTGCACTTTTTAAAATGAGGCCAGGAGCGACAAAGACCTCTCCTTAACTTTTAAGGGGAGCAAATAGATGATCAGCTAAAAAAAAAAAAAACTTCAAGCATTCAAGAGGATTCATGAAGATCAAACTACTAAACTAGACATGTCTGTGTCCTTGCAATGAGACTAAATTATCTGCCAAAACATTTTAAGACAAATGGTCACAAATATAGATGTAACGGAGAGAGACTGGGATCAGACAGAGGAAGCGTCAAATCCACTCTCCCGGGGTGTTAGGAGAGTGATTAAGGAGAGCACTGCTGTATAGTTCTTGAAAAAGGGGCTTGTTCTGATTTTATCTATCATGTTTTCTACTTGATATGGGAGCCTGACAGTTGTATATGCTGACCAACAATTACTGTGGGAAACAAACTTGCGGTTTTGATGCTAGACGTGATAATGCATAGTGCAATGCCCTTTTCACTACGTGCTAATTTTTATAGTAACCATTATACAGCATGTTTTTTGTCAATATCTTGAAAAAGATGAGTTGGAGCTGAAATTCAGAGGACAATGAGAAAAATACTACTCCAGTTCCTGTTAAATCAGGGGGGATCCCAAAAACAATCGGAACAAGCACCTTTGATAGTCCAGTCCCTGCGTGTTGTTTAATTTTGCTGTATAAGTTGTTGGGTATGTTAGTTTTTATGTGTAAAATATAATCTCTATTCTTCCAAAGGCCTAGACATTCCTTTGCGAGCAATTGAAGAAATTTCCCTATTTGAAATACATTTCGAAAATGTGCCAGTGCCACATCAACGTAAAATTTTAGCTCCCTTAAAGCAGCCTGGCATATTTTTCAGGATATAGAAAATTTCATTAATTTGATCGTCAAATGAGATTCTAGGCCACTAAAAGAATAGAGATATATTTTATACATAAAAATAACATGCCCCAAAACGATAGGGACATTAATAAGAGGTTAATAAATCCCAGGGATTTGTAGGCTAACTTTTAAGTTTGTCATAATTTAAATCAACAAATGTGTCTATTTACATTAATATCATAGACTTGCGGTCATTGATATTCAAACCACAAAGGTCCCAACTGGTCAAAGAAGGTGCATGCCGTGAGAGCACTCTAGCGTGTTTTTTCTTGGTGTTGCGCCATTTCCGCTCGTCGGCTGATTAATGTCCCGGCTAATAATATAAAATCGTTCTGTTTTACCCCTAAGCGTGCCGGATTTGGGCTTAAAAATTTCAGGTGAGGGCTAATGTAAATTAAAGCTTTACAACCATGCAAAAATATCAATTTTGAAAAATTTAGAGGGCGCACTGTTTTTCAAATGTGCCAGTGTCTCTTTAACATGCTTAAGGGGCACAACCCAATTCTCAGCCTCGACCCCATCATCAAACCTTCAATTTTGGAAATTGAGAAACCTTGTATTTTTCTCACTCAGATCCTGCAAAAAAAAAATATTGGGCTGACCTCTTTCCCATTTTTATGCTACAAGGCTAAAATATTGTTTGTTTATGGTAACCAGAACATTTTGTACAGTACAGTAAAATTAAAATTTCATTCGATGAGGAAGTGTGGCACCGGAGCTTAAAGTTTTTGTACACAGAAGTCATAGGATTAAATTTTTAAATATTGGTGGAGGTTAATTATTTTGACAAGTGGCACATTTAAGACTAGGTTCAAGAAAATTGATTGACATGAGGGGCATCTGATGCAGTCCTAGTGCATGTCATTTTCCAAAGTTACCTGTACTGGTGCATGTAATTCTAAAATTGTAATTCGAAGCCTTGAAGTACCGCAGGCGGAGCCAATTTAACAATAACAATTTTTAAATACAACGGGGTAGTTTATTTGGTTGTATTCCTTCCCCCACGAACACCCTAGGCTCATCCCCCAGTTGCTATTACCCCCACTAAAAACTAACTCCTAATGTTTGTGTCAGTACAAAATCTCCAAAATCCTGCTATGCCAGTGTTCAGGGGAAACAATTTATTTGGGTTTGTGCGGGTGACCACTCTAAAAGATCATGGACATGGCACGCCACTTCAGCTGTGGAGAATGCGTTTTTCTTTTTGTACTTATATTACCAATATACTTAACTTACAACACGCTAGCATCATATTATGCTCGTGTTCACTTCAAGTCTTGCCGGTTCGACATCAATTAATTACATCTGGCTATTTGATAATTGCAATTGGAACTTGAGTCTGAATTAACATCCTCCCTTTTCCATGCTTCGACTTACTAGTGAGTCCAGTTGATTGTGATAAATACAGATCACTCACACCAACAATTGCACTGGAAATGCTAGGATCGTCTAACTGCTGGGGTTTAAGAGCCGTGTGACTTCTACTTCTCCACATCCACTCGTACGGGCTGGGCTGAAACATAGCCGTGTCAGGCCGAGACTAGTCCAAGACTTTCCTAGAACAACATGACGAGCTTTGTCCTTGTTTTGGCTAGGCTCAGCTCAGCATTTGACATTAGCTGAACATTGTGCATGTCCTAATCTTTGGGGAAAAAACCCCCTTAAAAAAAAAAAAAAAAAAAAAAAAAAAGGGTTTCCCCATAAATCACTGAGAACCGAGAATTATAAAACAATCGGCGGGCCTTTCCCGGGAATTCCGCCATGACCTTGGCCATGACCTTGAAATTTAAAAACATAAACAAACAAGGTACACCGTGACGGAAACACTAGTTTAGAAACGCACATTTTAATAGTGCTGATGCGTCTAAGATCGGTTCAAACAGTTAGTAAACCCTCAGAGATTCTACTGCAATATTAAATGCCAGTGGTCAAGCTTTTTTTCACTTTTTTCCCATTGGTAACATGCCCTAGACAAACAAATCATAATGATTAAAGTGAAAACAAATTTGCAGTTGTAACTTGTTTTTTGCATCACCCACGTGCGCCCAGCCATTTCCAACTGTTCGCTTGCGCACACTTACCGTAGTTTACTTTCTCATGAATTATTCATCGGCACGCAGCACGTGTACCGCCGTGCGTATATAGAGGACTGAAGGATTCATTCCTAGGCGTTGACCCCCCCCCCTGGGATGTAAGTGTGTCATGGTGACATAGGTCAAATGTCAAATTGGTACCAAAAATAGGGTCCAACTTTGGTCACAAATAGGATATATTGTTATAAGCCTTGTAAACACGATAATATTTTTGATCTAAGCAAGTATGGGTTGCCCATCTTCGCAACATTGATGCATCTCAAGTAGGCCGGTGATGAATTCATAGGTGGGCATGTGGCATGGGTCCAAAGGTCAAATGCGGTCAAAAATGGGAATTAAATTGCTATAAGCTTGGCAATTGTGGCAGGATGATGAAACTTGGGGGGTGAGGTTCAACTTTCAATGTGCCGAAAAATTTTGAAGGTCATTTCAAGGTCTGCGGGGTCATCAAGGTTCAAAGGAATTAAATTGCTATAGCCCTGTCAATTGTGTAGGAGGATGAAACGTGGTGGGTGTGGTCAAACATTAGTGCAAAAAATTTGAGTGCATGCAGGGTCATCAAGTTCAAAGTGGAATGAAAATTGCATAGTCATTGTCCAATTGTCGGTGGATGATGAATTTGCGCGGGTTTGGTCAACATTAAGTGCTGAAAGAAATTTGAAGGTCATGTCAAGGACATGTCGGGGTCTTCCCCCAAAGGTCATGTCGGTCATTCAAGGTCAAACCACTAAGTAGGTGGGAGCCCATAGCAAAAGAAAAAAAAGGACATCGGCACAGTTCCGGAAATATACGGGATAGTTATGGTACCTATATTTGCTTGTATATCGGACGGTACCCAAAAGTATCCACTAGCGGGTACTTAATGGGATATACGCCATATAGTACCCGCTAGTGGATACATTCAGATACTAGGTATCTGAGTGGTAGCCACAGAGCAAATGCCTAGGTTATGACATGTTCATGTGGTATCCACTAGTATCTGAAAAGGTACCCACTAGCGGATACTTTTCAGATACCTAATATCTGAAAAGGTTATCCGCTAGGGGGTTACCTGTTCAGTATAACATCGCAAGAGGAGTAATACAATCAAATCCCTAAGTATATCACATGATCCAACAGTGGATATATTCGGATACTTGGTATCTGAAGACTATCCAGAAGAGGCTTGCTCCTTGAACAAGGAATATGATGGTCATTCTCTTACTTCCTGTAACTTAATATACCAAGTTCAAAGGTTCAACCAAATTCCGAAGATACTACAACTACTGCCATGTACCACTATATTCTTCTGCAGTTCTGTGTGAATACACATGCATGTAGGACGCCCAATGTGTTATTGTTCCTTACATCCCATGGATGTAATCTTCTAAATGGATTCTGTATGGACTTATAGCTGTTATATCTGTGCTGCGAGTTGCTATCTCTGCATGGCTGAGACAGGTTAGTTGTTGCACACAAAGAAAACCCATATAAAATTTGTTCAACTAAAGCTTCCTGCATATAGTGCAGGCCAGATGAATTATACATGTAGGCTCGTTGGTTGATCAAATTGATGAATGCATGTTTTATAATAATCTGTGCCAGTTGGCTATATTTGTGGAAGCAAGGAATTGTATTATTAGAAGGGCCCTACCTGTTTAATAGTTTTAAATTGGTGTTTTAAGTACGTGCACTACTAAGACAGTTACAGGATGTAGTGTCATTGTTGAAGTGATTGAAAGTAAATGTATTAAAACTGAAACTATTGTATCCTCTTTAGAGGTGTTCCTACATAAGAGGAAATTTCAATACAAGAACAACCAATGCGGCCCTCTGGGGGCGGATTTGGCGGGAAGGAAACTGACCAAGACCACTGGAACAAGGTTGCTATCGGGATTGATCGGATGCCTATAGTAGAGGATAGTATCGGATCTAGTAGCGGGATAGTACGGATACTAGTAGCGGGAAAGTATCCGATACTAGCTATACCCGTTTAGAGAGTAGCGGGAGGATACTGTTACGATACTATCCCAGAGCCATGCCCATTATATGACAAAAAAATTGCATGTGAAAAAGTATCCCGATATGTTCCGGTAGGCTATCCGATTTACTATTCCGCTACTAGCTAGTAGCGGGATAGTATGGTACTTAGTAGCGGGATAGTATCCGAGACTAGCTGCCCGTTTAGAATAGCGGATACTGTTCCGATACTAGCCCAGAGCCATGACCCCATATATGACAAAAAATTTGCATGTGAAAAAAGATTCCGATTACTGTTCCGGTCAATAGCATATCCGGATACTATCCCTGATACCTGTCTCTATATTTTGCTATGGAGGATGATGAAACTTGGTGGGTGTGGTCAACATTCAGTGCAAAAAATTGTTTTTATGGTCATTTCAAGGTCATGTGGGGTCATCCAATGTCAATCCATACACATGGTAGTAGTTCATGAAAACTGATGGCTGTAGTACGCATTCATTGCAAAAATTTTGACAGGTCATTTCAAGGTCATGGGGTTATTCAAGGTCAACTAACTCAACATGTGGTAGGTCATTAACTTTGTGTATGTGTCAACATTTCTAAACGAAAATTGTGAATATCATTTCAAGGTCAAGTAGGGTCATCTAGGTCAAATAACTACAAATGTTGTATGGTGATGTAGTCAACATTGATACCGTCAATTGCAACTGCTATGCAGCAGCCTCAGTGGATTTCCATCACAATTCTCCCTGTGATCTTTAAAAGTATATTTTCCCTCCATTTACTATCGCGACGGGCGGGGACTTTGTGGTTCGAGAACCGCCTTATCACTATGGCATTTATTTTGATGGCCTCTTGAATATCTCGGGAAAGCCATGGCCCAGGGCTGGCAGCAATGCATTTTTACAATTGAAACCCTTTCCGCCGATGTTGTCAGCAGTTACCACTTTTTCATTGAATAAACTGGGCTTCCACCCTATTAAGTCAAGCCATTTTATCGGCATCATCACAGTCAATTTAATAAGCTATAAATGCTGGCAGAACAAGCATGGCTGATAAAGCATCTTAAATGCAGTAAACAAGGAACAGAGGACTAGCTAGGCAGCTTTTTTTTTTTTTACTTTTGACAAAAACACTCGACTCAAAAATTAAACACTCAAGTTAAATTTATTACAAATTGGATAAAATGGCTGAATTCTACCTGCCATGCAACTCCACACATAAAAAGATTATGCACTAGCACAAAATTACACCAGCCGACTTACAGTTCCAGGATAGTCTGAATACTTAAAGGTGCAACGAGAGATTTTGATGCACCCAAATATTGTGTCATATTAGTAATTTCATATAGATTAGACATTCAATAGACTTCTTGCCTTGTATTTTGCTATAGAAATGCCTTCAAAGAGAGATAAAAGGCGATTTTGATTTGCTTATATTTCAATGCAAAACATAGGCTGAATTTCGTATTTGCTCCTATACGAAATTAGAAAATTCAACATTTTTGTACCAAAGAAACATTTCTCAGCTTAATCCTTTCAGATGGGATATTTTTGATGGAAAGCTTACATCAGGGCAAAAATCAGTACCTTCGATTTTTTAGGGACACCTGTTATGTGAAATCTCTCGTTGCACCTTTAATTACCAAAATTATAGAGGGATTTGTGTATGACAAGGGTTCCTCCTCTTCCTCTAAGAATGTATAAGGATCATTCACAGATGTGCCCCATACTCATTCAAAAGTACTTTCTCCACATATCAAGTGAAACCATTACAAATGGCTCTAACCTGTATGTAAATGGAAATGAAACTGGGTTAAAATATATGCATGCATTGAACTTTGTAAATATAATTGATCCTCCTAAGATGACAACCATTTTAGTGAAAACCATTAATGAATGCTTAAAGGAGAACCTGCAGTACTGTACTAAGAATAACCAGAGAAGATACACTGAATATGCTATACAGACTGTCCCAAAAATGTTAACACTCAAGACAAGGGCATTTTGGTTAAAAGAAAAGTATGCATGTGGGACTTTGTTTGGTACTCCTTTAAAGCCATTAAAAAAGCTTTTATTTGCCATTTATTTCATTCCAGTCCGATGCGTAGAACTAAAGATATGCTTCATCAAATATGAGAGTGCAAAATCAACTTGGTCCGATTTCTGTCTCTAAAAATTTGAAATGCATGACGCAACATGAATACACTTAATTTCACAGAATATCATCTTAAAAGGAAAAGAATGGATCTTGCTGTTTTGTTCTGTTGAAGGAAGAATTCAAAATTACTGTCACCGTGTTTTACCAAGCACTCATTGATCAATCTAGTACAACCGCTCTTCTAACAAGAGAAATGTTGGCTTGAGTTTTTGCCATTCTGGTCTTTTGGGTCTGTTAGGCCTACTACTGGTGTCATTATTTCCAATTCTGTCTGCTTCACTATCCATGTAGGCCTATTCTTTTCTTTTTCTTTGTTTTTGCTTCTTTGCATGATTTTTGTTGTTTGTTATGTCTACAGAATCATAGGTTTTCTTGTGAATTCAATATAGAAGCATCTGATTGTTTATTTTGGTTGGTTTGGTTTGAGCATTCTAAGTAATTTTGAAGGATTTTACAATGCTAATTAGTCTTCTAATGAAAGTGAACTCACTGATTAATATTTAAATAAAATACAGCAAGTAATCTTGCGTCATCCCCCGGCAACATGGCAGTATGGAACATGACCTCAGATGACCTATGACTTGGGTCCATGACCTTTGACATCAGCCACATATGATGGAACCCCTATTGCACCTAACTCCAAGTCTGGTTTAAATCGGACTTCAACTTCAAAGAATACCTGAAAAACGAAAACCTAACCAAAAAATGGACCACACACATACAAAAACCTAACCAAACTGGAACACACATACATACAGTACATATACGGACACACGCGCTCTCGCAAAATCCCCCTTCTGCCTTTCAAGCCAGGGGGAT
Organism: Ophioderma brevispina; assembly: GCA_023653785.1. NCBI lineage: Eukaryota > Metazoa > Echinodermata > Ophiuroidea > Amphilepidida > Ophiodermatidae > Ophioderma > Ophioderma brevispina. Next base: position 6,551 of record JAMKCH010019299.1, on the reverse strand, counting down.
AAAAAATGCACACCAAAGTATTGCTGATCATAAAGACAATGTTCAGTCATATTGGGATTTCAAAAAGGGATTTGCAATGTTTTCATTAGGTTCAATAGGCAATCAATAACTTCAGGTTTGAGTATATACAAATCATGTTTCGTTCCCACAATCTTACAATGTACCAATGCCAGACCGTCTTTTTTATCTTTTGTTTACATATCGGATTGGAATGAAATATAACGCATTTTTGCACAAGTAATTAGCTCATTGCAAGCCATCTGGATTTACACCACTTTATAGACACTTATGCCATGACAAAATAAAGCATGTTAACCATATAAGGGTGTAGTGGGCCAGTTGTTTTACAAAAGTCAGCCGAAAGATAATTCAAACATCAATATGATGGCGACGCAGTCTTTGCATGCATAATTTAATGACTTTTGACCATAAGCTTACTGAAATTTATTGGCAGAAAGCAATTTAGCACCTTTTTTGAAGAGCGCCCCCAATAATTTCAAAATTTTGAGATTTTGACACGATTGCAATTGTGAATGGTTAAGCTCGAAATTTCTATGTGTCACAACGCAGGAATTTTGTACTAGAAATAATTATTATCGGGGATCCCCGAAATAATAACAACGGCTGCTGTAAACGGCCTTCCAATGGAAATAGCCAGGAAATAGCGCCATGTACGTGTCTCCCTCATCCATTAGTTTGTTTTTAATATTTCAGGGCAACCAAGTTAGAGGGGTTATTTTCTCGAGTGGCACTGTTTCAGCACTGGACGTACATAAGTAGCATTCCTTTCTGCCGTTAAGTCATCTGGATCCCAATTTAATTACAAAATCGCTTATTTTGTGATACATGCGCATTTTTTTAGAATTCTCATTCGCAGGTATATACTTTTTCTCTAGAAACAATTACCAACGTAACTGTGCAAAATATAAATTTTGAAAATTGAGGGCGATCTTCAAAAAATGTGCTATATTGATTTACGGTACATTTATTTTAAAAATACTATATTGTTGCCTTTGTATTCATACACAAGGAAAATATCAGCTAAGGTGTCCTCGATAGATTCTGTAATAAAATTGGATCGATGAACCCATATTTATTGGGCACAATCGATCCAATTTTAATCATTATCATGCGAGGATCCAATATATTGCGTCTCGGACACCTCAAAGCATGATAATGTTGAAAATTGTATGGAATGTGGGCAATGGTGACGAAACATTGTATGCAATTTTCATTTATTTTTTTTCTGGAAAATCCAATTTTTGAGATTTCTGGTTTTCAATTTCCCACGACTTTATTTTTTGGCACTGTTCGCAATGGTAAAAAATTTGGCAATTGCTGAAAAATTAAATTTTGTAAACATTGTTTTTTCTCAAGATATAGATTATCTGTAAGATTGGTTTTCATTTTATATGGTTTCAAATGTATTATATGTGAAAAATAATATTCTTTTCTTTTCTTTGTGAGCTAGCCAAACATAGTAGCAGTTAGGTAATGTTATTAACCCTTCAATAATTGTAGATGTTAATATAGAAAATCACTAAAATTTGTAGAAACTACATGCACCTATGCACCTTCGATCTTACCAAAACATGTCATTTGAAGGAATCAAATTTAGAAAATTCTCCTTCAGCAGATTTTGAAGTTAAAGAGACAAGGACGCGCCCCACTTTTTTTTTCAAATTGGAATGCTTACTAATGTGTGATCACCCGTGAAAGTGAATACGCCAAATATGCGTCCGTTACCTATGGGGACTATTACGATACCAGCAAGTGCAAAAACCTAGTTTTGGGTTTTCTTTTTGTTTTGCCAATAAACCTTTGAAACATTCTCGGTAGGTCTCTACAACCAAATAAGGCCAAGAAAAATAGTTTTGAGATTGCCCTTTCAACGACCGACCCAAAAAATCAAAATATGGGGCGACGTTTTTTTTTTTTTGAGTGAAAAAATCTCAATTTAGAAGTTTTATGGACATAAATCACTTACTTCAAGTTTTTAAAATGTTGTTTTAATAATGATGAAAACCTTATATATACACCCCTCTCCAGGTCATAGTATATTGCCCATCTGCAAGCCCGAATCTTAGAGTTTGTGTCTGAATATGTCTAACAGTCCAGTCGGGTACAAGCACTCAATCGAGCGATTTTCAGATAAATTCAGTGAGATCACATCAAAGGCAAATGATTCATCACAAAAAGCTATTTTGCCAATTTACTTTAAAAACTCAGCAGCCAGGTAAAAAAAAAAATCTATCGGGAACAACTTCTGTTATATGACCAGTTAAAAGTTTGGATTTTTTTAGAAAAGAAAATCGCACTTTGAGATACACAATATCGCCAGAAAATCATCCATCAGCTTCACAGAAATTTGCCATCTTGAAATATAGTCCATAAATGAGTGATGAGTAGATTTGCATACAATTTGTGTCCAATTTTAGCCTCATCTTTAGGATACAAGGGCTTAAAAAACAATATCTTTTCCATAAAAACTGACAGAAGAATTTGACATCGCCGTGCGTATTAATCTGAAATGTGATGCGGTGGCTTTTGCACACTGCGCATTAAGGAGAGGCCGAAATGGCTGTGCGCACGTGCAGTAACAGCAAATATGGCGATGCAGATCCAAAATAGTATTGGATAGTAATCCAGCAGCTTTTGAGTACGATTTATGCACTTTGAACTTGGATTTTTACAAAATCATCACTTACGGAATAAAAGGTGATATAATATGTACTATAATCTGAAGTTTTAACCAAAATTGTCTATGACTTTTATGTGGAATATCGTCAAAATCGCCGTAATCACTCAACTGGGCGATCGCCCGATTGCTCTATAAATAGCCAAACAGTTTTAATGGACGACTCGTGCGCATATCAGTGAAAAACAACCGGGTAAAATATGACAAAAATATACATATTACATAGAAAATAAGTTAATTTGATTTTACAAAAATAAATAAATAGAATCTTGTTTGTTACAAATAGAGAAATAGAGAATATGAACAAAAGGTTTGGTATAATTTGGAGTTTACTTCATTTCGCTGAAATACATGAAATTCGTGTATGAACTGGACGGTAGAGTTTCAAAACAACAACATGGCGGCGTGTACGCTGTTTCGTACACTGCTGTCAAGGGAACTTACATGTATATTCTATGACATTTCGCAGACATTTAAGGGTCTGTTTGTTGATTCTGCAGTGTCCATAAGTGAAATCTGTACATATAGGCCAGTCAAAATAGAATGAATGCTGCCTTAACCCAACACTATTTGCAACAGAATCAATTCCAACAGAATTGTATTGAGAATACCTTTAAAAACAACATATCAAAGTCTACTAAAAATCAAAGGAGTGGAACATATATTTTAAGGGGGTAAGGTTTATACAGGATCAAAATATGAAAAGTATCAAAACGCGTCGAAAAGTATGCCAACATGTTCGTTACATTTCCAGGATTAAAAAAAGGTATAGTTTGCCCTATCTGCAGGTTGTAGTTCAATAGTTATGAGTCAAAATAGGTTCAAGGTCACAATGGGGGTAAATTTTAAGATATATCCGTTCGTTATAAAAATGGTGTCAATTGTTCATCTAATGGTGCAGAACCCGAAAATATACTGGTTGCACCGTCTATAATATTTGTTGCATAATTGGAACGCAAAACGTGACTGGGGACTACAGGGTCTATGGGTGGTCACTGGTCATAGCTCTGTAATTCTTATATAGAAAGTCCAAACAATGAATCTATTTACATTTACTTATTTAGTGTGACAAATTTAACGTTTACACCATTCCATCAAAATCGGACCATTCTATGAATTTTCCCCAGATGACCTTGAACTGTTATGTGGCTATTGTACTAAAAGCTATAATGGTAGATAGGGCAAACTATACCTTTTTAAACCTTAGGAGTATCCCAATACAATTGGGGTATCAATCATTTAAATCAATTCGAACAATTCTAATTTCACAGTATATTAATGCCAAATTGTTTGGTTTGCAATTTGTGTTGGTTCAAAATATAAAATTCTATACCTTACAAAAACCAGGCTTTGAAATATTAGAATTATTCTTTGCTCCCTAAAAAAAAAAAAAAAACAACAACAACAATCGAACCTCCCGCCCCAATTTTTTGGAGGTGAAAGGCAATTTATTTCTTGGCCTAATGTGTAATTAAAAAATTTGTATCCTCAAAAATCCTCCTCCTTTCCCTTTACCAGTTTTTCTTTTTAAAGTTACAGGTTTAAGTTATAGGTGTCTTTTTTTTTAATAATTCAAAATTAAATATTTTTCTTAAAAGCAAGCCTTATTAACAAAATCTCATGAGAGAATTTAGATAGTTTGGTTCCAAACTTCCTCCACAATTCAAGTTGGAAACGCAAAGGAACCTTCCCTTTTGGCTAGAAAAATAAAAATTACTTACAAATTAGGAGTTAAAAAATACATCAGTCCTCTTCCCGCTTGTGTCGCCTCCATCGCGGCCTAACACAACACAGATTTCTATTTTAAAACACTAGATAGCAAACGCCAGCTCAAAAGAAGCCGTAACCCTCTTTTCCCGCAGCGCGTACTTATTTCCACAGCGTTGGTGTACCATTTATTCATATATTCCCTGATTTACATAGCGTGGTGTCACCAATTTATTCATATATTCATTATTTGCATAGAAAAACGTTGTCCCGTTTCCAGGCCACCAGGTTACGGCTCATGCGGTACGGTGCGAGTTTCCGAAGGATACCGTATGATATTATAATTGTCAAACACGGTTAGTGTGCCGCCTATGCTCAACGCGGGCGTACGGCAAATCTCTGTATTAATATCTATGGCCTAACATGACCTTTGACCTTGAATGTGACCTTTGACCTGATCAACAAATGAGGGATCCCATGTTGCATACCTATGATTCAAGTTTGGTTCCACTTGAACTTCAACTTTTTCAATGAGTTAAATTTTCAACATTTTCAGTTTTCAGCCCATTTTCGACAACTTGACCTCACATGACCTTTGACCTGGTATGTGACTACTTGACCTCATCAACAATGAGGGATCCCATGTTTGCACCTATGATTCAAGTTTGGTTCCAATATTGACTTCAACTTTTCAAATGAGGTTTACATTTTAACATTTTCAGCCCATTTTAGTCAACTTGACCTCACATGACCTTTGACCTTGGCAATTTACCTTTGAGCTCATCAACAAGTGGGGGATGCAATGTGCACCTGTGACCCAAGTTGGTTAAATCCATCAAAGTATGGTGATATTACATGCAAATGTTAACCCTTGTTCGACAAACAGACATCACATATGACATCAACAGACATCATCAACAACAACAATCAACACAGACAACGACAGTGGACAAAGAGATCCCTATGTTCTTCCCTGCCTTAGGGCAGGCGACACAAAAATAAGAAAAAACATAAGAAATGAATCGATGGCCACTATAAATTTGAAAAATATGTGCAAATGAATTTATTCTTATAATAACGAATTATCCAAAATGAATTGTGGTGGAATTTGATTTTAGTGATTTTTGTAAAATAGCCAATACCCAACCTAATATTTGCTTACAATTTGAAAAAGTTAATTTTCCTATATGCTTTAAAGAGATTACTAGTTTGATATTAGTAAAAAAGTACTTATACTCTGAGGATATCCCAAGTTACTTCAAAGAGAACATTTAAAACAATGATAACTATATGCTGCTTCTTTCTTGGCAGTTAAACTGTGTTGACATTGTGTATAAAAATAAGAAATCACTTCAACTCTCAATTCACTGTACTTGTACCCAGTCAAACAGTAAATCTGCAGCTGCATCAAGACTACAAATCACTTTGAGGTAAGAAAAATACTTTATAACAAAATACATGAAAGTGTGATATGTATTATATCCAGTCAATCAAGGATATAAAAATAATAAAAACAGCACAGGATGCCATCATGTATCAGTAACTCTGTTAGCAATGATACCCCGATAGATTATCGTTACATAGATTGCTAATAGCAACAATACAAATATGTCATCTAGGAAACCCAATACACCAATACGGCCTCTGGAATGATATCAAGTGGTGAGATGAAGTAAACAAGTGCAGCAAAAAAGCACAGGATGATGCGCAGACGGAACATCCAAACTAAACCAGAGAACGAAAAGAATTCTCTCATGGCATGACGCAAAAGAGTAGGTAGATCTCGTAAATGTCCAGGATCTGTAGGTTTAAAAGGAAATTTCTCAGTAACATATGACACCAAAACGGGTTACATTTGGTTCCAAGTATTCATATTCATCAGTAAGAAAATTAAGAATATTTTCTCTTTTAGATTTAAGTGAGCATTGAACACCTCCAATCAATATTTAGATGAATACATAGCATCACTTGCATATTGGCAGCCGTTATATTTCCCTCTCAGAAGTGAGAGGGGGATACACTAGTGATCGATACCTACCCTCCGCGACCTTTTGCACAAATGTCTCATTTGGGCCCGACCAGAAACCTCTATACCACATTAAAAATTTCGCTACCGCGAAAATAGTCCGCCGATAGCACGCACTAC